>VCRD01000629.1:8324-58442 GCA_006783055.1 Trinorchestia longiramus | reverse complement strand
GGATGGTTACGGATGACTGGAAGTGCAAATGTCACTCCTATTTTCAAAAAGGGGAATAAACAAATCCCTAATAACTATCGTCCAATCAGTCTAACATCTGTCATCAGCAAAACAATAAAAAGATTACTCAAAATCCGTATAACAAAGCACCCTAATGACCAAAATCTTATTAATGACACCCAGCACGGTTTCAGAGAAAAACGTAGCTGCCTCACAAATCTCCTTGACTTCTTTGGAGAAGTTAACTGCATATACAACCGTGCAAAAGCCGCAGACCTTGTATATCTAGACTTTCAAAAAGCCTTCGACAAAGTTCCCCACGAAAGACTCATGGCCAAAGTGGAAGCGCATGGAATACGAGGCAACTACTCCCGATGGATACGAAACTGGCTCACTGGTCGCACTCAACGCGTGGTGATTCACCATGAAACAAGTGATTCAGCGCTTGTAACATCAGGAGTCCCTCAAGGGAGCGTTTTAGGCCCGCTCCTTTTCGTCCTCTACATCAGGGGTCGGCAAAGTGGTCGATATCGACCCCTGGGGTCGATATGGGGTCGGAAATTTATGGGGGGGGTCGGAAGGGGGTCGATTAAGGAAAATAAAAAGAATCAATTAAATTTTTCAAGTCCTTCGATACAAATACATTTTCTGTAAAAAAATTGAAATTTGGTCAAATTTCAATCTACAAAATAAAAGTGGAAAACTTCGATACAAATATGTTCTAAATTAAATTAAATGTTATGAGTGAACAATTGCTTACAATGCAGTAACCGCAGTCGAGACAGCGTGCGCTAGTGACAGTTACTCAAAGCCTTACCTCTAGCGCAGTATGTGTGTATGTCTGGCGTGTGCAGACGACGCATACACAAAACATGCACAGCACAAAGAACCGAGTACACTCTCACTCCTTCCACGCGATACTTTTTACAGGATACTTACTTGTGTCAATTTTTAGTAATTATTAACGATGTTACATTTTATTATTTTCTGTGCTTACTGGGTCGATACGATATAATAGCTCTTATCATATTTTGGTCATACACTTTGTCGTTGAACGAATTCGAACGAGCTTGTAACACGTTCGAAACAGCCTCAGTCTCGTTTGCGAGTGCGTACAAGGTCGTTTGCTCCTAGTTGCCCGCCATCTTTCATTTGGTTTGTGCCGATCTCTCGCTGCTTGTGTTATTGTGTTTAAAACTTGCACTGCTTTTTGCATAAAGAGTTATTTACAATACTCATAATGCCCAATAACAATGCTAAGAAAAAGATGTAGGCAATGTTCTCCGGAGTATTTGAAATTTGGCACCATCGCTTGCTAACGAAACTATGCCCATGTGTTTGTTGTGTGAAAAAACTTTTAGCAATGATGCTATGAAACCAGCTAAAATGAAAGACCATTTAGAAAGGATCCATTCTGATAAGAAAATAATAGATCTTGATTATTTCAAAACGCTGAAAGAAAAATTAAGAGCTCAGCCAAACTTGAATGCATTTTTTAAAATCATCTGCTAGCGCTGATAAAGGAGGTTTGAAGGCATCATACAGCATTTCTCTTAATATAGCAAAGAAGGGCAAACCGTACACTATTGGCGAAAAGATCATATTACCTGCTATAAAAGATGCAATCGAAAATTTTATGAAGAAAGACTCTAAACAAGTTCAAAAATTCATACTGTTAAGTGTAAGATCTGTGCAGCGGCGCATTGAGGAAATAGCCTTTGATGTTGAAAAAACTGTAACCTCAGAACTCCAACATTCTAAATTTGCTATTCAACTTGACGAATCAACTTTTGGAAGTTCAAATATACTCATGGCTTATGTGAGGTTTTATAGCCCGACTCTGAATAATACTGTCGACGAGCTTCTCTTTGCTAATTATCTTGAAACTGATTCAAAGGTAAAACGATTTTTTATGCTTGGAAGAATATTTGAAAAACACAAAATTCCATTCGGTAATAGGTATTAGTGCGGTTTCAACCGACGGCGCACCAGCTATGGTAGGTCGTTACAGAGGTTTTTCTGTCTTTCTTAAGGAAAAAGTTCCTACTGTACATATATGCTGTTCACTGTGTTTTACACAGACAACATCTTGTAGCGAAAAAACTGAGTGGTGAACTGCATGAAGCTTTGACAGTGTGCATCAGATCTATCAATAAAATTAAAGCCCATCCTCTGAATGGCCGACTAGTTGTAAAACTATGTGAAGAAAATGATGAAACTTTAAACCAATTGCTTCTGCACACTGAAGTAAGGTGGTTATCAAGAGGCGATTGTTTGCAGAGGCTTGTTGAATTATATGATTCAACAGAAGAATTTTTAAGAAATATAGATCCATCATTATATGATGAATTAAAACGGTGCAAGAGCCATTTGTTTTGTTTGGCAGATCTCTATTCAAAATTTAACGAATTACAAAAACGTCTTCAAGGCAAAAATGTAACAATCATTTAAGCTCGAACAATGATCATGGGCTTTCAAGCAAAAATTGAACTATTTAAATGTTCACTGGCACGTAAGGATTTCAAATATTTTTTAAAATATTTTTAAACTAATGCTGAAAGAGTCTGACAGCTTTTTAAACAGTGACTTGGAGATATATATTGGACATCTGAATAAATTAAAAGACTTCATAACACGTTTCCAAGATTTAGAAAATATGCACGTTCCCGAATAGCTAGTCACTCCATTTGATATGAAAACAGACAATAAAAGTAATGAATCTGACTTAGAAGATGAACTTGTCGAAATGTGCGTAGATCTGGAAGCTAAAGTGTTGTTTGAACGTAAAACCCTCACTGAATATTGGACCCATGTCAGTAGTGCCACTAAATATCCCAAGCTCAAAGCAAGAGCCGAAGCTTTATTGCTTGCATTCCCAACTTCATATATGGTTGAAGCTGGTTTTAGCCATGCGAATGCAATTCTAACAAAGCAGAGAAATAGACTAAACTTGGAAAACCGTGGTGATTTACGGTAAAAGCTTACCAATTTTAAACCAAATATCAATAGCCTTGCTGCAGCTCATCAAGCTCATCCATCTCATTAATATCAAGTTTACTGATAAATAGGCAAGTTAATGTATTTTTCATTATTCGGTTTTGATAAAAAGCATATTGCGTATTTCCATGGCAGCTAATATTATCGTCAAGTAGCACATTTGTTTTATATAATTAAGTTCATATCAAATAAGTATTGTTAGATTTCGAAACATTCATATCACCAGCTTGGTCGACTGGTGAGCGAATCTGCTTGCGAGCGGAAAGACCCGGGTTCGAATCCCGCTGCCGACATGGTTGACGTGGCTAGAAATACGGCATGGGACTTGGGTAAACAACCGAATAATTATCGAAGTAATTATCCGACCCAAGAATGGGCCCGAAGGTTCGTTCCTATAGCCTCATTCTATTCTATTCTATAGGTAGGTAAACTTCTAATCTTTTCTTTTTTACTTTATATCAGTGAAGACTGCCTCTTTCTCTTAATAGATATCTTCAAACATTGTATAGGGTACAACATAAGATTGGTTTGGAACATTTTCCTTTATTTATGGTCATTAAAAATGTCAATAATGGTTTAATATTTTTTTCACCTATTTGTCTGTGTGTGTGCATGGAGGGGGTCGATGTAAATACAGATATCCTATGAAGGGGTCGACGGGTAAAAAAGTTTGCCGACCCCTGATCTACATCAACGATCTTGATGTCGGAATCATCAGTAAAATCAACAAATTCGCCGATAACACGAAACTCTGTCACAGAGCATTCACCGAAAAGGACAGAGCACCTATCCAATCAGACCTCAACCGTCTTCTACAATGGACTGAAACCTGGCAAATGAGCTTCAACATTGAAAAATGTTCAGTAATGCACGTTGGTGCAAATAACCGGTATTTCTAAAACACGATGTATGATATACCTATTGAAACAGTCCAGCAAAAAGAGATCTAGGTGTCATTGTCACTGAAAATCTCAAACATGACAAACAAGTGGAAAAAAGCGTCAAAACTGCGAGCAAGATTCTTGGTTCCATTGCACAAAACTTTGAATACAAGTCAAAGAACATAATATTACCGCTCTATAAAGCTCTAGTCCGGCCTCATTTAGAATATGCAGTACAACTCTGGTCTACCTTACGAAAATATTTTAATAAAATGGAAAAAATACAACGGAAAGCAACGAAGATGATTCCAGAACTCAGCAATCTCAGCTACGAATAACGTCTTCAACGCCTTGAACTTATACCCCTAGAACAAAAAAGACTGCGAGGACAACTTATTGAGACCTTTAAGTATCTCAACGGCCTTAACAATTTTACCCTGGAAAGGCTTTTCGAAAGAGACGGTAACGTACGAACCAGAAATAACGGCCAAAAACTATTACTGAGAAACTTCAAGACATCTCGGGCTATGAACTTTTTTCTCGTTAAAATTGCAGCAACTTGGAACCAGCTGCCAGAAAACATAGTTTCTGCTGGCACTGTGAACACATTCAAAAGTCGTCTCGATAAATTTTGGATAACAAATCCCCCCAGTATTACGTCCTACTAACTCTATGTCCCTAACTCCTTAAGGTTAATGTATGATTGAGATAAATGCACGTGACATAAACGCCTGTGCGAGAGTGATATGTATGCACATGACTAAATTGACTTACGTGGTTGAGGTGTACGTGTATGACTGATGTATTTACTGTAGACGGCATGGGACTTCCGTATTGAACTAAGAATGGGCCAAACGGCTCGTTCCTATTGCCTTATTCTATTCTATTCTATTTTATTCATCTATTCACCCTGAAGTTGTTGCTCATGAAGCAATAAATGAAGCTACATCACACTCACCCTGAAGTTGTTGCTCATGAAGCAATAAATAAAGCTACATCACACTCACCTTGAATTTGTTGCTCATGAAGCAATAAATGAAGCTACATCACACTCACCCTGAAGTTGATACTCATGAAGCAATAAATAAAGCTACATCACACTCACCTTGAATTTGTTGCTCATGAAGCAATAAATGAAGCTACATCACACTCACCCTGAAGTTGATACTCATGAAGCAATAAATAAAAGGGTTCATGAAGGAATTAGACATGGCCACCCAGTGACAGGCGAAGACGCTCAGATAGTAAGGCAGGCAGTGAGTGTCGCTGGAGCAGCGCAAACTGCTCTTGTGAAATGTGATGAGCAGCATGAGTATGTGCATGGGCAGCCAGCACAGCGTGAAACATATCACCACCACCAGCATCATGTTGATGGCCTGTATCCAGCGGGAGCAAAAGTGTGTCACTAATAGTATATGTAAGAATTCTTTTTGCATGTGAGCCCTTCAATACTTAGAAAAAGAATTAGATTTCAGCATACGTAAATTCTTTGAAGTTTTTGTTTTGACAGCTCAGTGTTTAGAAATAAAGCATTGCAGCCTGTTTAGTGAGCCTTTAAAGAATTAAATTGATTACCATCTCAATTTCAACTTATTTCCTCTACATTACCTTCGTTTATCTCTACCTCATTAGCCGATAGAGAAAACTTGCAGGCGTGGTAGAGGTAGCCTCGTAACACGTCAGTTTGCCCTACCTCCCGCTCTACCAAGCCTCTGAAGCTTGCGTCCCTCCGTTCAGAATTTCGAGTACAATTAATTCGGAGTTTGCATTCTTTATATTAGTGTACACTCCAAGCGAGCTTCCTTGTGCATCTATCACCGGTAAGGTGCGAATATATTCTGCATCACATCCTAACATTCAATGCAACATCTTATCATTTAATGCCACATCCCAGTTTTCAGAGTCACATCCCAGTTTTCGATATCACATCTCACCTTGGCCTTTGACAAACTTCTTCGTCTGTCTCTGACTACATCAGCATTGCCAGGCAACTTGTGCCGACACATCATGCTGACGATGTTGATGTAGCTGTGGGCGAGGCTCGTCAGAGGCAGCAGGAACGTGACGAGGAGGACAGCGACGGTGTAAGACTTCTCATACATGTCATCAGGCGTCAATGGCCAGCGCTCCGCACACTGGTAGTAGTGACTGAGCGCACAGACACACAGACTCTGTACATCTCAAGTATGGGTACACTTAAGGTAAGGGGCGTACACTTAATGTGGGGTGTGTGAACTTAAGATAAGAAGCGTATATTTAATGTGAGGGGTGAGTACTTAAGATAAGAGGCGTACATTTAAGGTAAGGGGCGTACACTTAAGGTACGCTGCTCATAAATAAAATGAGGTGCACGTCACTGACAAAGCCAAATGCAGAGGTAGTTTGCCTTTGTCTCCAGCCGCACAGCGTTTTGTCCATTTATAAACACGCGGAAACTAAGGGGGTATTTTTATAAATGATATGCAACACTGACGTGGTCGTGTAGAAATGCGAAGCATCTTCTGGCATTTTCAGCCTTACCGTATTCTCTACAATGATCAAAATGAAAGTAGTTTTGGGATGTCCGGGGTGATTTAATTGCCTTCGTTTTTCTCGTGTGCTTACAATGTTGGATGCATTGTGCGGGACTTGTGCCCCCCCCTGCACCACCTGTGCCCCCTGCACTGTCCGAGCCCCTCTGCACTACCCGGCCTCTCTTGCACCACCTGTGCCCCTTGTATTGCCCGAGTTCCTCTGCACTGCCCGAGCCTCTCTGCACTACCCGAACCCCTCTGCACTACCCGGCCCCTCTGCACTACCCGACCCCTACTGCTCCACTTGTGCCCCTTGTACTGTCTGAAGCTCCCTGCACTGCCTGAGCCCCTCTGCACTACCCGGCCCCTCCTGCACCACCTGTGCCTCCTGTACTGCCCGAGCCCCTCTACACAACCTGACCCCTACTGCACCATCTGTGCCGCTTGCACTGTCTGAAACCCCTCGCACTGAGCGAGCTCTTCGGCACTTCCACTCTGGACCTCCAGTACCTCTTGAGCCCTTTTGCACCATCTAGGCCCTCTGCAACACCCGGATCCCTTGCACTACCTGAGCTCTCTGCTCCACCTGGGCTACTCTGTACTAACCAGGCCCCTTTGCACTACTTGGACCCCTCTGCACTACTTGGGCCCCTCTGCACTACTTAGCGTGCAGGCAGGGCGATGTCGTAGTCTGCAACTCCACACGTCCTATACATCAAGCACGTCGTAAAAATCAAAGAAGTCGTAAGTTTCGTATGAACCAGACGACACCGAGAGCAATATTTTTCTCCTAAAGTGAAACTTATTTTAAAAGGTAATGGAGGAACAAAATCTTGAAAACATATAATTTTAAGGTTTCCAATCTTAATTCATACTGAATTACGAACCTGAATACAGCAGAAACAATAAATACTTCAAAAGTCAATGGTAGCTAAGGTATTCTTAAAATATTGCTATTTAATCCCAATGCAGATTAGTTAGGTTTATAATAAATGAAGATTAGATACGTTAAAACAAGTTATAAAATTATACGTTAAAGTTTTAACAAGTTATACGTTAAAAACCAGTCCCTAGAAAATCCTGTCGGCACAGTGCACGACAGCCCCTTCCAATGGCCCTTCACAAGCTTAAATAATAAATTCCAAAGCATGTTAATATCTTTCTGTTGCATCACGCTGCAAGTAAATGTGGCCGCCAACTCAATCACGCAAAATGAATAAGAGAGCCATTGTGAACAAGTCTTCCTACCGCAGGTAAAATTCTATTCAATGTGCATTTCATTCATGGGAATAACCAAGGCTTTAGAAATAAATGATGAAAAAGCCATTTTCCAGCTTCATTAGGAGGTGCATTGGATTTCAAATAAAATTTATTCATTGGAGACATCCTTTGAGCTCAGATTAAAAAAGACCATCACACGGTTTTTTTCTTACTACAGAGGGCTGCTGCTCTCATTTGATGATCTTACTACAAGGATACTTACGCAAAGTCCTCTGCACGCTTATAATTCTTAGCGATGGAAGAGTAGAAGCTAATTGAAATGATGGTTCTTACAGAAATTGTCCCCCTGAGACCACATTGCTATCAAAAAGTACAGCTTCAGCGTAAGAATATGTTGTGCAACAACGCACCAGTTGCAAACATTATCCCTGGTAGGGGCTTGGACGTCTCAATAGTAAGCCCCAAGTTTTTTCGTCGTTTTTCAGCATTGTTTCTCATATTCTCGTGAAGACTCACTGCCTCCCCATGTCCTATTCAGGCCTCACTGCTGGCCCCATATCTTCCTCAAAACTCATTGCTTGCCCCATATCTTCCTCAAGACTCACTGCTTGCCCCATATCTTCCTCAAGACTCACTGCTTGCCCCATATCTTCCTCAAGACTCACTGCTTGCCTCATATCTTCCTCAAGACTCACTGCTTGCCCCATATCTTCCTCAAGACTCACTGCTTGCCCCATATCTTCCTCAAGACTCACTGCTCGCCCCATGTGCTCTTCTCAGCGCTGGTCACCACGAGCTGCACGGAGGCAACGCAGAATGACACGCCCCACACTCCTACCAGAGTGGGCCCTACTCTGCTCTTCGTCCAGCTGGAGGTCAGTGGGTGCACCAGAGCATTGTATCTGAATGTATAAAGAAATATTGCGCGTAGATAGTTCGGTTAATCTATTTTTTTAAGGTAATTCGTGGATTGTGGGTAATTTTGAAAGAATTTTTATTTTACACTGCTATTAAGTTGTGTAGTTTTAACACTTGAAATTACACAAGTTGTGTAGTTTTAAGTTGTGTAGTTTTAGTTTATAATTTAACACATAAATTAGAAACTAATTTTTTATTGTGAGGCTTAATTTTAAAAGAATGTTTGATATAGTTTCATAGATAAGATCTCACACAAATTTTGTGTGCTCGAGCGCAAAGCGCACATGTGCACAAACACGGTCTGATCTCCGTGTTTACGAATGATTTCTTGTTAATGTCAATCAAATTGACGAATAATCATCTGCAAAAACTTGAAATTTACGAGAAACTGTTCATCTGAAGTGATGACAGGTGTGATGAATTACTCATCAGCAAGCAGGGATGACAATTACGAATAATTGCAATATATGTCAACATTTATGTTATTCTGAGTTAATTACACTCCAACCCTGAATATATTAATGATCAATTACTTTCCAGCGCTGCGGAAAGTAATTAATAATTACCTGTCGATACCGATGATGACGAGCGTGTAGACGCTGCACGTCACTGCGGCGTGTTGCATAAACGTTGCCACTGGGCAGAACCAAGGCGCGAATATCCACTTGTTGTACATGAAGCTGCCGGTACAACAAACAATCTGTGTTACTTTGTTGTACATGAAACTGCCGGCACAACAAACAATCTGTGTTACTTTGTTGTACATGAAACTGCCGGCACAACAAACAATCTGTGTTACTTTGTTGTACATGAAACTGCCGGCACAACAAACAATCTGTGTTACTTTGTTGTACATGAAACTGCCAGCACAACCAACAATCTGTGTTACTTTGTTGTACATGAAGCTGTCGGCACAACCAACACTGTGTGTTACTTTGTTGTATATAAGCTGGCGGCACAACCAACACTGTGTGTTACTTTGTTTTACATGAAGCTGCCGGCACAACCAACAATCTGTGTTACTTTGTTGTACATGAAACTGCCAGCACAACAAACAATCTGTGTTACTTTGTTGTACATGAAACTGCCGGCACAACCAACAATCTGTGTTACCTTGTTGTACATGAAGCTGGCGGCACAACCAACACTGTGTGTTACTTTGTTTTACATGAAGCTGCTGGCACAACCAACAATCTGTGTTACTTTGTTGTACATAAAGCTGTTGGCACAACCAACAGTCTGTGTCACTTCGTTGTACATGAAACTGCTGGCACAATCAACAATCTGTGTTACTTTGTTGTACATGAAACTGCTGGCACAATCAACAATCTGCGTTACTTTGTTGTACATGAAACTGCTGGCACAACCAACACTGTGTGTTACTTTGCTCTACATGAAGCTGCCGACACATCCAACAGTGTGTGTTACTTTGTTATACATAAAAATAGCGATAAAGCAGATACAGATTTGAAACGACGGAGAACACGAATGATTCGTAGAAGTTTAACTATCAGTTATTAGATTAATTATTTTTAAAAAAATATAAAATGTAAATTCCGCATTGAGGGTGTTTTACATTATAAATTTTATTACAAGTAAAGGCTATACACTGTAAGGAGTGAATAAAGTCTATAAAGGATGGCCCGAAAGGGATAGAACGATTTTAATACTTAATGATTTCCTTTATTTTGAAAATTTAAGCCTGAAATTATGCTACAATATCAAGATCTCGATATAAATTGGTATTACTAATGAGTAATTAGTAATAATCATTAGTATAACTTAATTAATTAGTAACTAATGTTATTTTGCCATATGTCCCCTCTGCACTTTGTGTCATCAGTTGCCTTGAACAGCACACGTGCGTGGGAAGGCTAAAACGACCACCAATTAATAGGTTTATTTCATATGGAATGTAAAAATAACACAGAAGTTATTCTAAATTCATACATATTAATTTCCAGCGTGTTTTATGCAGTGAATGATTGTTTTTTGCATTTAATCTGAAAAATGGAAAAAGCTATCAAAAAGTAAAATGTATTAGTGACTTTTGTTCTTCGTATGTTATCCAGCATATAAAATGAAAAATTTATTACCTTGTACATATAAGTGACTGCCACACACTGCAGTCTATGGAAGCAGCCTACACACCTGCTTAGAGTATGAGTTGTACACTACCTAGTACACGTGAAGTATGTACACTACCTGGTACAGGTGAACGATGTACACTATCTGGTACACGTGAAGGATGTACACTACCTGATACATATAAAGGTTGTACACTACTTGGTACACGTGAAGGATGTACACTACCTGGCACACGTGAAGAATGTGCTCTACCTGCTACATGTAAAGACATCATATAATCTGCCACATGTAAAGGCTGTACACTGCCAAGGATATAACTGAGCACAAACCTGGTGTAGGTGAAGGGAATACAGAACACTGCCATGGCGATATCAGACACTGCCAAATTAATGAGATAACCGCGAACGGAAGACCTGCACAGGTATATAATGGGCAAATATAATTAAAATTTCATGAAACGCTGAATTGTCAATGCAAATTATTAAAATTTCATGGAGATCGCGATCCTAGCACACCTGATCCTGGTAAGGCTTCCTATTTTTTCGAGAAGGCGCAATGATAATAATTTGAAGCATATATGAAAACTTGGAGCTCAATCAATGTTAATCTGGTACTTAGAATATGAAAACTTGGAGCTCAATAAATGCTAATCTGGTACTTATAATATGATAATTTGGAGCTCATAATATAAGAATTTGGCTATCATGATTATTTAGGGGTCATAATTAATTTTTTTTTCATGATAACTTCAGTTTTAGAATCATTTGGATTTTATAGTAAAGAATGCTACGAAACATTTCGGTCTCATAGTAATTCAATTGTGCAATAAATAATACTATGAATCTGGTAAATGGAAATAACCATTATTTTACTGAAATTTCAAATCAGCTTGAAATTGACTCAAAATTTACAAAATTCTTTGCTGTTTTTACTCTCTTTTTTCAAAAACTCTAACATCTTTTTTTGTCCTGTTTTTAAGTTCAATTACTATCTTTCTTGCCCATAGTTCATGCGTTTCAGTTTGATTATGTATAGGAACACCAGTTGCTAAAGTATTCATTTAATAATCCTGACTTTGCATAAATTTTTTCGTACTTCAGGTTGTGGCAGCGTCATCACATGACAATAATTGTAACCAAAACTGCCGCTCAGGTGGAGTACAGCCAGCTTGAGCATCCACCCAAATTTCAACCTTAAAGAATTAGCTTATTTATAGGCAAAGTCTTCATGTTAAGGGAGTGTGGGATTATATATATATATATATATATATATATATATATATATATATATATATATATATATATATATATATATATATATATATATATATATATATATATAGACTATTTTACATTTAGTCAAAATTCAGTCCAAACAAAATTTATAGTTTATTTTTTATCAACTGTAACTTTAGTTTAGAAAATTTATGATCCAAAATGTAGAAAGAAATAAGATAAGTATTTAGTTGAATCGATTCGAAATAAAACGAATGAACGAACATTCATTGTAAACGATAAAAACTAATCAATAAAAATGTATGTACAAATGTTAAGAATAACACAAGGTAACGAGTAAGAGAGAAAAATGTATAGAGACTAAAGAATGATCATACATTTAACAATAATTAACATCTTTTAAAATACTAGAAGGTAAGAATTGATACATGAATACTAAGTGCAGCACATTTAATTAAGGACTTACTTTCTACCGCAGGTGAGCACGACGATGACCATGGCGTTACCCACCAGACTGAGCAGGGCAGTCAGGCTGTACATGGAACTTATGAATGTCTGCAGATTTCCAGAAACGGCGTCCATATTCGGCACTCCATCTCCAAAAATAGAGTCATTCAACAGCAGAAAGTTGTTCATTGACACATTACTATCCTCCATTGCATCAAATAAAGGATGTAAGTCATCAATTGGGGGTCCAAATGAAGTGACCAGACGGGAGAATTCACTCAATGGATCGTAGTCAACTTTGTCTTTGTCACCAATCAACTGTTTTGCCAAAAAATTTCCTTGGGAGCCCATTCTCACAACTTTTCTTTCTGTTAGGAATTTGGTTAGTATTTTTGATTGAATGACGTTTTGTTCACTGAATGATAATATCTTGACGAGTCAATGTATTTGACTCGACATTAAACCATCGTACACAATCTATTTCAAGGATTATTTCGACAGTTTGTGGGTATTCATCATCATAAAAACATTTTTGTGTTCATCAGTATAAGAAGTGTTCTATGTTGAAGTACATTAGCAATTTTTTGTACATCGGTAAGTAAAACATTGTATAAAAATTTTGAAAAATATTTCGAATTCATCAACGTGTTCATTTTTTCAATCATAAGTGTGACAAATATTTATTGTTAATTATCTTGATAAATATTCAATATACATCGATGTTATCAATACTGAGCAACATTCTGTGAGGAATATTTAACATTAGTTAGTAAGCGAAGTACACAAGTAATGGTCATTTGTATTTGATGCAACTAATGTATTTGGTGTGGCCCGCGGATTGTAAATTTATGACAGTATGTAATATGGTACCTATATTTTATGTTATTCATGAGAGCATTTAATATGTTTAACTTGTAATAACATTTAACTTATGAAAATGGAAACCATTGCATACAGTGTTGAACTGTCGAAATTTTGTTCGTGTAAAATACAAATACAAAACAAATACTTTTTGTCTAGCTTTTTAATAGTTGCAATTTATTAGAATTGAATTTTTCTGTAATATTTTTATTTACAATTATTTTTTTGTTCCTTTTTTCAGTATTTTTTTATCACTTTACTCATGTCTTGCATGGAGCATACATAGATTGGTTGATATATAGATTGCCCACTCATATTTGGCATGGTGTACCTATACATAGATTGGTAACTATTGAGATTGTTCTCCAAAAACATTCACTCTAGAACTTATTATGCAATTATTTCCATTTTTATCTTTACTTTGTACTATCAATTTAGCTAATACACTTTCATTCACTTTATAGATACTCCGAACTCATTTCAATTTACCTCAAAACAAAATTATAAAACATTTGTATTTCTTACACGCACTTCAATTCTGGAAAAGTTATGTATGAACATTGGTACGTCGAACAGACTACTTCATCACTTGCGCTAACGACATTTTTTGGACTGAAAAGTATCAGGTTATGATAGTAAGTTTTGTACGCAATAGATACACCGTGGGGAGCAAAATAATACAACACATTGATTAAATCGCCCAATTGTACATATATAGACCACGTACAATTACTAAAATTGGATATATAGAAACAATAGTGTAAAAAGGTTAATAATGTATCCAAAACCCACACATATTTAATAGAAAAAATATATAGGAACATGTATAATAAATACGTGAATAAAAGTTAACAATACCCGTCTTTTTCCTCGATATTATATGATACATGAAAATTATTGTAGGATTATTCCAATTCCAGAATGTTCTAATACATTCTACTATTTGGCAACCGAACTTTCGTCAGCATTCATCTCCAATAACGTATCATTGGTACAGCAGCTCTCGTTCTGAAACGTCTAAGCATGGGTAAGAATAAGGACATCAGTCAAGATCTTCACGAACGTATTGTGGAGCTCCATAATGAAGGTCTGAGATATCGGAAGATAAGTGCACAACTGCGTGTTCCTATAACTTCGGTTGGAACCGTAATACATAAGTTGAAATGCCGGAATACGACTTTCAGCGAGCCTGGAATTGGCCACCCTCGGAAGATTAACGACCGTGCTGCTCGAAAATTGGTCCGAACAGTAGTGTAGAGGCCTCAATCTACTCGTGAAGAATTAAAGGATTATCTCAATGCATCTGGGATTGAAGCCAGCAAACACACCTTCAGCAGGGTACTACGTCGAAAAGGTCTTCGGTCCCGTACCCTTCATAAAACACCTCTTCTCCAGAAACGTCACGTCAAGTCCAGACTGAAGTATGCCAACGACCATTTGAACAAGCCAGCAGCGTTTTGGAACTTAGTACTGTCGTCAGATGAAACTAAAATCGAACTATTTGGGAGAAACAGCACAAACCACGTTTTGAGACAACAAAACGAAGAGTATAAACCAAAGTGCACCATACCCACTATTAAGTTTGGAGGTGGCTCAATCATGGTGTGGGGATGTTTTAGCTCATCATGAGTAGGTAAACTTCACATCACTGAAGCAACCATGAATGGCAGGAAATATCGTGAAATATTGGAAGAGCAACTCCTAACTTCAGCTCGTTAGTTAAAATTTAAACGTTCATGGAAATTCCAACAAGACAACGATCCAAAGCATACTGCAAACGAAACCAAGGAATGGTTGAAGATGAAAAAGATGAACATTTTGGAATGGCCAAGTCAATCCCCGGGCATGAATCCGATCGAAAATTTATGGAGGGAATTGGAATTGAAGATTCAGAAGAGAGGTCTCAATAACATCACTGAGCTCAAAGAAATTTGCATTGAAGAATAGAATAAGATTACGCCTAAAACTTGTAAAAGACTGGTAGGGAACTTCTATAAACGTCTCGAAGCCGTTATTAATAATAAGGGCTATGCAATGAAGTATCAATGTATGTATATCTTGAAATGTATTGTAAACTTTTGTTCACGTGTACATCATGTCTGTTCTTTTATGTTTTTCTATTAAATATTTGTGGGTTTTAGATATATTATTGACCTTTTTATACTATTGTTTATATATAGTCTAATTTTCGTAATTGTACGTGGTCTGTCAATGTGCAATCTGGCGATTTAATCAACATGTTGTATTATTTTGCACTTCACGGTATATAAAGCACTGCGGGTTCTAAACGTCCAATTTTGGCAGGATGCTAACGAGTGCTGTCTTGTGTTTGCTCCTTTGGTGCAAGTAGAGTGCTTCTCTTTATTTGATGTACAATTTTGTGAAAGGATTTAAACCTGAATAAAATAAATTAGGTTACTCGAGTCAAAAAATGTAACCATATAATTTTATTCAAACGCTAAATAGTTGAGCCCATGGCAAGATCCAATTATTCATGTAATTTTTGATTGAACTTTTTGAAATATTTAGGAATATGTTAATATGGATACGTATATATTTTATTTTTCTTTGTAATGATGATGTTAATCATCTTTCAAATTTTCCCGGTGGTAATACTGTTACTTTCGTTTCAAGTTCATTGTTACCTAAGCATTAAAACGCGATTTATTTCTAATAAGGTACGATGAGGTCAAAAATTATTGTCCAATAACCACCTAACCACAATGACATTTGTCAAAAATTGTGATGGTAGTTACACTATGAACACAAGTGTCAGTTGTCCAAAGGAGAGCACTTGCTTTTTGTAGCCTAAAGGATATATTATTATAATTATAAAATCTCAATCAAAGAACTGTACTGATTTCTAAATATCATGACTTCACTTGCAATCCTCATCATTAGACATGAATGATGAATCACAACTCCGCGGATATTGCTCCCAGTATTTAAGTATCTCCTCAATATACACGACTCCATATAATAATAAATATGACGTCACAAGTCTACAGGGATTAATACTAGTATTTAAGTACCTAAACCATTGTGTTTTTGCTTCATAAGTTGTTAAAAATCATTCACCACTTTAGTACTACCGAGGCTAGCAACAGGTCAATCCCACAACACAAGCTACTTCTGATAACAAAAAGTACTCGTCTGCTTACTGAAAATAGGAATTCAATATTGTTCTAAATATTTACTTCGAAGTAAATATTTACTTCGGTCATAGAGATATTTTTCAGTATATCTCATATTTGCATTCGGTGGCTATATTTTTCAGACATTATATTTTAAACGAGCCAATATTATAATTTCAAGTCAAAAAAGAAGCTAGGAATGAAATTTTCCATATAGCCACCCACGTTCAGAAATTGAATGTAAGATTTCTGATTTAGGTATAAAGCATTCGTTACTTGCTTGTGTTATGGAAAAACGGCAAATTTCGAACGATTTAAAACGCATGAACAACAAGAAAAATGGCACAACATTCATTTTGTTTCAATGTACTAGTTTTGTTCAAAGTTAAATTTGTTGACATTTAAATGGAACACAAAAAACTCGGGCACTGCAGTTACACGGATTAATTGTATAAAGATTTATCATTTTTACGTGAATGCAATCTTCAATTTTCAGGGCAATTATATACAATAAAAAAAAATTTTTTTTTTGCATATGTGTAAAAAAATCACACAAGTATGAAATTAATATTATTTTGACTTGTAAAGACCAATAATAAACCCTAACCCTGGAAAGACCCTCTGGCCTACGAGGCCCATTGTCAAAAACATTAATTGTTTATTAAAATTGTTCAAATTAAATTTATTCTTTTCAAACACATCAGTAAAATCTGTAACTACAAATTTCATATTTATAAAAATTTATCTATGCAATCAAAGTGACCAAGTCTGATAGGTTATGCAGTCATTGGAGCTATAAATATTTGTCGGTCTGTTTAAGGTCAATGAGTTTGGGCGAATGAAATATTGACTGAGTTATACTGTAATATCATATAATAAAATAAAATTAAGCAAATTCCCATTTCTAACCTGTTCATATCCCTTATGTTTACATTTACCATTTCAGTTTAATTTTCAAATAAAATTTTTTTCTTTGTAATATATGTCATGAAAAAATACTTGACAGGAGCATTTTTAAGAAACATAGTAGGCTCTCTCGTTCATTCTCGAGTACTTCGAATCAAAGCACTGCCCTCAGACACTGTGACGAAGCACAGGAAGCGAGAGAGACACCCTTACTCGTTAGAAGTCACTTTACTACTGGGAAGTGGGAACAGGTTGCCAGAAGGTTTTTGTGAATAGTAAGAACTTCTAAGCTCAAAACGTAACAAATTTGGTGAAAACGTAACAAATTTTAAAAATGTCTAAATAATCGTATCATTTTTATATCAATACTCTATTATGCGTTATTGCAATAAACTGCTGAACTCATTATGCGCTTATTGAAAATATTTCTTTTACATCATGAACATTGTGGAATTTTTCGCAGTAGAACTTATATACTACATTATTAACAGAATATTGATCAAGCGTAGGCAATTTTCTGTATTCTAACATAGACAAAAATCGTTTTCTATTACTATGTTCATTTTATCTGCTTATTATATATATATATATATATATATATATATATATATATATATATATATATATATATATATATATATATATATATATATATATATATATATATATATATATATATATAAAATCTTATGAATAAAAAAATCGTTATGAATAAAATAAATGAATAAAAATCTCCATTCACCTTTCAAAAAGTAATTTCTTTATCAGTGTTAATGTCGTATAAATTCTCTTTCGTTATCAACTTAATTTCTGGGAGGACTTCCTGTGTGTGCAGCAAGCGTCAGCAAATTGACATTCCGAATCCAAAAGAGGGTGCTATAAGGTAGTTAATATCTACATTTCAATTGCAATCTTGTTTTTTACTATAATATTTAGCAGAGAAAATGACCACTCGAAACATGCAGGAAAATGTGGCACTGAGAGTAGGCTCTGCATTAGTTTGAACAGTAATGTATAACGAAGACCATCACCGCCTCTTTCTTTCGAAACATCATTTCAAAAATCTGGCTTTTTCTTTTTCATTTATGCCAGACGTATCTTCTAAAGTGAGTTCCCCTCTTCCGGCGTTTAACTGCCTATATTTTGTTTTTGATATATTTTTAGGATATTTCCACGGAAGGGGAACGATAGTGTTTTTCCTTATTTTAGTGCCATCTGGATCAATTGCATGATATGTATCATTTGACAAATACTGGTCGAAAATTTGCTCCATTAACGATATATGAAAATTTAAGATCTTTATCCATAGGTACTCAAGTTCTATGTCAGATCGTAATTTTCCAGCAATCGTCTAAAACTGATCAAGTTCATGCTGTTACTTGCCGCTGGCCCAGGCGGTAGGATGCACCAGAACAAAACGTGTTTTGAGTATATACTTTGCACATGCGTTTGAAAGATTCTCTGAAATTTCATTAACTCAAATATCAATTTATATATAAACTAACTTTGAATGTTGAAAAAGTACAACTTTGGTTAAAGTCGTAACAAAAGTATCAACATAAAGCTTTGTAAGCAAAAAGTAACACTTTTGGTACGAACGTAACAATTCTGACAACCCTGACTGGGAAGCGAGGGAAGTTTATAGCTGCAGGCATCGCTGCCAATGCTGGGAAAATTTTCCCAGATCTTGGGAAATAACCTCTTTTCTGTGGATATGGGGATTTTTTCACTAACTTTCTACAAATATTAGGAAATTGTGTTCCTACCAAGTTTATACATGTATTGCCCTGATCCTGAATGAAATGAGTACATTCCTTCACTTACTAGTGAAATGTGCATTTCCTGTAAAAAAATCTCTCCTTTCATACGTTCGTAAACGCGTTCTGTTTTGGTATTGTTAGTATCGTTGACAAGTGTTGGACACCGCACTGGTACACTAGCTGGGATGGCCAGATTGACCAGGTAGGATATGCGACTTTATGCCAGCCTTATTCCAATCCGACCAAAAACAAACAAACAAACAACAAACAACTTTATTTCCAATCAAGTACACAGTACATAGACATTAGTACATTGGTTTTTCAAATTCTTAAGGTTAACATTCTTAGAGTAAGGATGATGGTGAGCTCCATGCGACGATCCCGGGATGTGTCCATGGGCGGGGAGTTGAGGGCTTACCGATAAGTGCGAGCTCACGGCGGGAAACGAGAAACAGCTCGTATTCATGGCCGGGTTTCGAACCCGCGGTCTTTCTGCCCGAAGCAGAGACCTGATACCTAACACAGGCCGCAGACCACTCGACCACGGTGGTTGCCTAACTTCTGAACCTGAAATTCTGAAGGCAATTCAGACTTGTAAAATTCTGAAGGCACGTTCGAATATGAAATTTTCTTCTGAATTATAACAAAACATATGAATTGCCAATGCACGTTCAAATATGAAACAGTTATAAGTAGTCCGCCACGCTGATACCTGACAGAAATTCTCATTCAAACACCGATCATACGTGTTACGTCTTTAGGCATGGTTTACGTCATGGCCAGTTATCACTGAAAACTCTTCAATTCACGGCGATTGACAAGAGATATTTCACAATTTTCTTCTGAATTATAACAAAATATATGAAGTGCCAATGCACGTTTAAATATGAAACAATGATAAGTAGTCAGCCACTCTGTTATATGAAAGAAATTCTCGTTCAAACACCGATCATACGTGTTACGTCTTTGGTGCATAGTGCCTCTGTTGTCTGTTCGGGTACCTGCAGTCAGTCGTGGTTGGGGTGTTGTCGTTTGTACTTACTGTTCCTTGTGCAGTAATTTTTCAAAATCTAACCCATTAGCAGAAAATGAGTTAATCAAAGAAGCAAAAGCTGTATTCAGTGTTTTAAAGAAAAATGGTGTAATGAAGAACAATTTAAAGATTGGCTGGCACAAGATATATATGATAAGGAATCTAGTTACTGCAAGAGTTGTAATGTCACACTCAGAAAAGCTAACAAATCTGCATTAATAATACATTGCAATTCTGAAAGACATGAAAGAAATTTTGAGATTCCTAAGAAAGACGTTAATAATACTCACTTCTTAAAGAAAGATACTCCAACAGAAAAGGAACGAATAGCTAAAAGTGAAATAGCCTTTGCTTCATTTTTTACGGAACATAATATTCCTTTCACCAATGTTGACCACCTTCTTGAAGTATGCAAAGTTGCATTTCCTGACAGTAAGATTGCTAAAAATTTCTCAATGAAGCGAACAAAACTTTCGTATTTGATTCAAGACGGGATAGCTTTCGAAGAGAAACGCACAATAACAGAAATATGCAGAAAACAAAAATCTCTGATTATAGATAGGAGCACAGATATCTCTGTTCCTCAAATTTTAGCAATTGTTGTCCGATATTTTCATTTAGTAAAACAAGATGTTGTTGACGATCTTTTGGATAGCATTGTTGTAGGAAATGGAACAGCTTCCGGTTTGTATAATTCAATGAAAGTATTTCTTGGAGAGAAGCATATTCCTATCGAAAACGTAATGGGATTTGGAAGCGATAATTGTCCGTCAATGATGGGTAAGCTAAGTGGGTTTCAATCTCTGTTAAAAAATGACGTTCCTTCCATCTTTGTAATGGGTTGTGTGTGCCATTCATTCTCATTGTGTGCAAGTCACGCTGTTAAGGTTTTACCCTCATACATGGAAGCATTTATTAAGAACATTTCTTCATATTTTTCAAGTAGCAGCAAGAGACAGCGTAATTTCTTTCTTATTCAAAAAGCTGCTGTTGCTCCTCTTCATAAAATTCCTGAATTATCTCAAACACGATGGTTATCCTGAGAGAATGTTATATTTGCTATCCTAGACCAATACTCGGCCTTGCTTTTATATTTTCAAAGTGAACCAAAACCAAAAAAACTTGATGGTGCAAATGAAATTTTTCGGATCTTAAGTGATCGTGGTATGAAACCTATGTTACGATTTCTACAATATGTGTTGCGAAAAGTGAACAATCTTAATATTGAAATTCAGTCAGGACATTTTAGGCTGCATGCCTTGTTTTGAATGGTGTCAACACAGTACAGAGATATCTTGAGTTTCTTTATTAAAGGTGAAGTTTTGCGGACGTCTAAATTAGCAGACATCGATCCCAATAATGAACATAATTATAAGAAGCTAGCAGACATTTATCTTTGAGAAAAAGCGTCAGCACATCTTTTTACAGAACCTTTCAACGAAGACACATTCAAAAGATTTAAAAGTTATTGTTTAAAATTCCTAATTGAACTGTGTAACCAGTTCAGGAAAAGATTTGATTTCAGGGATCATAGCGTGCCTGCTAAATTGAATATAATGGATCTGAAAATGGATCAACGTTATCTTCCTTAATCTATTATACCCCTGGGGGTTAATTTTCTATCAATTGTGCCAGGCAATAATTTAAACGATTTGGATGACCAATGGAGAAGCTTTTGTAGTGAATCACTACATATGAACACAGCATAGACGAGGCTAGCTCTCGCCGACCAATCAGACAACAAGACAGAAGAAGTGAATCCCAACGAGGCTAGCTGTCATTAACCAATGAGTGGTCACGCTCAGGCAGCAGTACCCAGCCAACCACCCTATATAATGAGGCGCCAACGATCGGCGTTAGACGGACGGATGTATGGCGTGATACGAGGATCTCTCACAGTGAAGTCGCGCAGAAGTCAGCAACAACTACCAAGATTGTAATTGGATTGCTGCCCTCTTTACTTTCGTAAATATCTCTTTTTCTTTATTTACTGTGTCTTTTTCTAACTAACCGGTATTTTCCTAAGTCTGAGGTGTTGCTAGTCAAGAGTAGATATCCCTGTACCGAAAGAGGCCAGACCGTATGGGCAAACCCTATTAAGGTAGAGGGGAGTGTCTACAAGTAGGGCAGATATCCCTGACTGGATAAGATTGCACCTGTTAGGTAGGCTAACCAAAAATATTAGGAATAGGTTGTTCGGGGAATAACTTTTTCTCTACTTGATCTCTCTTAGTTCTTTTTAGTTCTTTTTCTTTTTACGCACTTAAAACACTGACTAAACCACACTAGGGAACACGTAAACTAAGCATTTTCGACATGCCTCAATTCGGGAAGCTGCTCTTGCGCTTCCTTAATCCTAGAGAACCACCAGATAAACCCAAAGTTTTTCAAACTATTGAGAAACACCTAAAATTGCCACTGACTGGACTTCGTGAGGTAAGTTCTGGCTATAATGCTTTCACAGAGTTCGAATCTGATGTTGAAAAACTTTTAACTCAGAAAGCCACGAGTACACTAGCGTCCATTGGGCTGGAAGCCCGACTGCCACCTAAAATTAGAGCTCAAAGATCCGTAGTTTGCAGGCAGATAGATAGTTGGATTGGTGGGAAGTCTGTGGACGAGCTTAAGCAGGAATTATGCATCGCAACCCACATCTTGAGGTGCGTGAAATTATCAAGTTTGGCCAATACACACACGTCTTTAAAATAGAATTTTCAACCATTAATATGGCTAGTCATGCTCTCCAACATGGAATACTTTGTGAACATGTTAAAATAGCACCATCCCAAATTCAACAGGAAAGGCTTATCGATATTTTGATTTGCTTTAATTATTATAAAATAGAACAACATGCAACAAAAGACTGTCCAACTCCGAACCTAACTGCATGCTCCGAATGTACGGGAAATCACACTTATAAAAATTGTGCGTCCTCAATTAAAAAATGCCTGAACTGCCAAGGCGATCATCGAACAATGGCAATGAGCTGTCCAACAAGGAAGACAAACATCAAAAACAAAACCAAGCTACTGGAAGAAAAAGCAAAAGAAAAACAGGAACAGACATACGCCAAAGCACTTGAAAAGACAATCAGACAGGAGAAAAAGCAAGCAGAACGGGCGAAAAATACAGCAGAAATCATGTCAGAGAGCGGCTTAGCTGCCTTGATTATTATCCTAGATGCACATGTCGCTAATATAATTACCCCAGGCTCGTATAACTCCCATATTAATAAAACATTAAAAAGGAATAACATACAACCTATTGAACTGGAAACTAACCCTGACTCTAAAGAACTCTTTAATAATAATCTGCTGGTACATACGATAAACGTAATACGCAAACTGAAAATGAGGTCGGAATCTGACACAAGTTCGAAATCACAAGATTCACATGTACAGGACGAAGATGTGGAGGAGATGGAGGAAGAAGTGATGGAGGCAAGTGGAGGACGAGAGGAGGTGCAAGAATTAGCAGTGAAACCTAAAGTTAGTACAAAAGCTCCGGAACTGAAGCCAAAGCCCAAAGGACTGCCACAACGACCACCAAAACCAGTTGAACAGGTAGCTATTCGACCGGCATCTAGATATGATATTACAATTTATGCTATTGATGGTAATAAACGTGATTGATCAGAAGAAGAATTGTCACTAATGGTACTTCATCAACAGGCAAAATACCATTTAGGGCCAAAATGTACTCAATCACCGGATGTCGTAAAATACTTGTTTGAAAACTGTAAAATAAAAGAATTTAAAGAAACAATTGTATGGGTTGGAGAGCAGGAGTTCAAGAAGATTAGATCCGGCACCCAAAGAACGCCTGAAAGGACGGGAGATGGAAAGAAAATATGCAGAGAGAGACGACTTTCAAAATAATACAGCACAATGTATTGAGCTGGAAAATACATAAGACAACTTTAATAAATATTTATTCTAAAATAGACCCAGATATAATATTACTAAATAGTCATGGTTACAAAAATAATGAACAAATAAAAATATATATATATAATTACAACGTATATAAAACGAATACGCTCAACGAACCACATAGCGGAAGTGCAATAGCCATAAAAAGGACACTTACTTATAGAATTAACGAATCTTATTACAGTGATATGATCAGTGCCACAATACACACTAAATTAGGAAAAATAGAAATTGCAACAGCATATGTTCCGTTCAGAATAGGATACTTGCATTACCCAGATTTTTATTCATTATTCAACAAGAGTTATCCCGTATACTTCATCGGTGATCTTAATGCACGACACATCAGATTAGATTCATGCAACAACAATGTAATGGGTGAGCAGCTTGTAACATTAATGGACAGAGGGCATATCATAAAAGACGGACCACACTTTCCAACATACATAACTCATCGATCAAAAACATCACCTGACATCATTCTTGCTAATACAAAAACATACCACAATACATATGCAGAAATAGGCCCAAACACACCTAGTGACGACTACCCCATTATTTATACTATCACTACACAACCTATACAAATTCCCATACGACCATGAAGAGCCTTCGACAGAGCAGACTGGACTGGCTATAAAGACGATTTGAAGGATTTCCCTGTGCTTGACTTACAAGCAACTACTCCAAACCAATTAGACGAACACGTACAAGAATGGACCACACAAATTCAGACAGCGAGCAGTAACAGAATTCCCTTAGTCACACACCGTACTTTACTACATGGTTTAAGATCTTATAAAATAACTACATTAACAAGGGTTCACGACGACTTATTTAAAGAAATTCAGGAATGTGGGCCTTCGCCAGAAAGAATGAGACGACTTAATAAACTAAGGCAGGAGATAGTGGAAGAGTACAGGGAAAGAAGGAAAGAAGCCTGGGATAAGTTAATAAGTAAGCTTGATACAGAAAAGAATGACCGTGATTTCTGGAAAACAAGTAAACGAATAACGGGGCAAAATACTGAAAAAGAGCAAAGATTCCTAGTGAATGACCAAAATCAAGAAGTGTACGAAGACAAAGGTAAAGAACAACTTTTTCGTCACTACTGGAGTGGCATATTTCAGAAACATACGGATGAAGAGGACGAGTTTGATAGGTATAATCATATGAGAGTACACCAATACATGGAGAATAAAGAACTACAATTAATACATTATGACGCAAATGATTTTAATAGACTGAGAGGGCAGACAACATTATTAACAATGGAAGAAATGAAAAGATATATTATAAATTTGAAACATAAAGCAGCAGGAGAAGATGATATAACAAAACATCAACTTATTAATTTACCAAAAAATATGGTTACCAACCTAATTTCAATCATGGATGCATCCCTGTCGTTGGGATATTTTCCTCAACGATGGAGAACTTCTATAATGATTTTCTTACCAAAACCTAACAAGTCACCTACCCAACATGTAAATCACAGACCTATATCTTTACTAAGCATTCCCGGAAAAATCTTAGAAAGAGTTATTAATACAAAGCTTACTGACTATTTGGAGAAACATAATATTCAAAATAATCACCAGCACGGGTTTAGAAGTGGCAGGGGGACAAATACAGCAGTAGCATTAATGTATGAAACAATAGTGGTCAAACACGCAAATAAAGAAAGAATTAACATAATACTTCGGGATATTAGTAGGGCATTTGACCGAGTGTGGCACTTAGGACTTAAATATAAATTACTCATCAACAATATCCCAGACTATTTGGTCCACATTATAAATAATTATCTTACAAATAGGACTGCAAAAATTAGAATAAACAACTATATAGGACCCAGTTTTGAAATAGGTAGTAGGGTACCCCAAGGCGGATGCCTTAGCCCAACACTGTTTACATTTTATACACATGACTTACCAGATCCCATACGAAATAACATTAATATAGCAAATGCAGATGACATTACCCAGATTATCTCGGAAAGAGGTACTGAAGGCAGAGTGAGGACAACAGAAAAAAAATAAAAAATATTAATGATTTTGAAGACAAATGGAAAATCAAAACCAATCAAACTAAATTCCAAATAATACCTTTACTAAAGAAAAAGAATGAGCCTATAAGGATTGGAAACACTATTTATAGTTACGATAAAACAGGGAAAATGCTTGGGGTTCTTATCAACACTCAAGGGTTTTCTATTCATGCTCGACAAAGAATTAAACTAGCGAGGTATAAATTAAGAACTTTGTACAGATTAAAATATTTAAACAGTACCAATAAAAGAAAGTTATATAATACCTATGTAAAATCAGTATTAACCTACCCTGCCATTCCACTCCACATAGCCCCAAAAACAACATTGCACAGTATACAAACAGTACAAAATGCCGCCTCTCGATTTATATTAGGAATTAGGAAAATAGATAAAGTACCATCAAAAGATATCCAACGACTGACTGGCATTATACTAATTAACATATTTCTACATAATCAATCAAAAAATATATGGGAAAAAGTAAACAGATTTATCGACACACGGACAGAAAATATGATCGATTTAGGTGACAATCCAACCAGAAAACTATTCCCCTCTAGCAGAACAACAGCACACGGAACAGTTCCACAGGCTATAATATAAACACACTTGTCCTCCGCGCCGGAAGCGGTCTTCTCTGCCGGGCCGGCCGGGGCGGAGGAAACAACACTCACACAACATAAACTACATATTAGGAACAATAAACTTTAGAGACAAAAGCTTGACAGCAAACTGAACAATGCACTACATAATCAACAGATACACTTCAGACTTAGCTGGAAGTGCCAGCTCTTCTTTTTCATTTTTCCTCTTCTCTCATCTTCTTCCTTTATCTTATTTCCACTTCTCGATCTGTCTTCTCCTACTATATTCTACCCCCCTCTGCTCTAAGGTTTTCCAATCACCCCAGCGTTAGACGTTATTGCTCTTCCAAGCACTTCCAAAGTCAACATCTCCAGCAAGAACTCTCATCAACTAAACAACTCAACTCACGCACTATGAAGAGGTGCGCGGCAAAGAACGAATAACTAACATCATATTCAAATGTCCAAATACAAACTTTTAAACTCATCCTGCCTTTAATTGCCTTTTTCCTATCGGGTTCCTCGATGGTCCCTTACTCCCTCAGACGCTCACTCCGAGTAAGATAAAGATATTCAATGTCTGCTCGGAGATAAGAGATGTCTGAGGGTTGGGACTGAAGAGTGATAATGAGAGTGATCACTACACTATAGAACTAATATTGAACATTTAAAAACCACTTCCCAGAGCATTGCAAGTTATTGATATCAGCTAAGAAACATTAGAGATGAATTGGGTAATATGAAATATAGCATATTATCCGACTTCATGACCAGTCTTACCATATAACCTCACTGATCAGCAGCGGTGGAGCGTATATTTTCTTTGATGAATCACGTCAAAACTAACCAAACGAATTCTTTAGATGCAAACATCGTTTGGGATAGAATACTCGCAAAGCAATCGATTACAAGAAGAAACAAGGACTGTACTAATTGGACCTCAAGCAAGTCATTGGTGACTGATCTGATAAGCGGCGCGGTCAGCCAACGTTACCAACAAAGAAGAAATAATCAGAAAGAAACAATAACAATGGAAGCTGATAATAGAGAACCACTACAGTAGTATATGTTTAGGTAAGTAAACTTTAGTTTTAAGTACCTCCTAAAATCTGGGGATTTTCTTAACAATCTAGAGAAATTTAAACTTATATCTGGGGAAATGGAAAAATTCTCATTGGCAGCCCGGGGCCTACAGGTACTAGTGCATATATACAGTGTGGGGTAAAATAATACAACACGTTGACTAAATCGCCAGATTGCACATCTATAGACCACGTATAATTACGAAAATAGGACTATATATAAACAATAGTATAAAAAGGTTAATAATGTATTTAAAACCCACAAATATTTAACATAAAAAATATATAGGAACATTTAGAATAAAGACTTGAACCAAAGTTTGCAATACCTGACTTTTTTGTCGATATTATGCATGAAAACTACTGTAGGATTATTCCAGACTCTTCTAATCCATTCTATTGTTTTTCAACCAATTTTTTGTCAGCATTCATCTCCAATAACGTGTCATTGGTACAGCAGCTCTCGTTCTGAAAGGTCGTAAGCATGGGTAAGAATATGGACATCAACCAATATCTTCGCGAACGTATTGTGGAGCTCCATAATGAAGGTTTAGGATATCGGAAGATAAGTGTACAACTGTATGTTCCTATAGCTTTGGTTGGAACCATAATACGTAAGTGGAAATGCCGGAATACGACTCCCAGCAAGCCTCGAACTGGCCGTCCATGGTAGATTAACAACTGTATCGCTCAAAAATTGGTCCAAACAGTAGTGGAGAGACCTCAAACTACTCGTGAAGAATTGAAAGATGATCTCAAGGCATCTGGGATCGAAGCCAGCAAACACACGATTAGCAGGGCTCTACGCCGTGAAGGTCTTCGCCCCCGCACCCCAAGTAGGACACCTATTCTTCAGAAATGTCACGTCAAGGCAAGGCTGAAGTATGCCAACGACCATTTGAACAAGCCAACAGCGTTTTGTACCTCAGTACTGTGGCTAGATGAAACTAAAATCGAACTATTTGGGAGAAACAGCACAAATCATTTTTGGAGGCAACAAAACGAAGAGTATAAACCAAAGTGTACCATACTCACTGTTAAGTTTGGAGGTGGCTCAATCATGATGTGGGGATGTTTCAGCTCATCAGGGGTAGGTAAACTTCACATCATTGAAGGAACCATGAATGGCAGGATATATCGTGAAATATTGGAAGAGCAATTCCTACCTTCAGCTTGGTTGTTAAAATTGAAACGTGGATGAAAATTCCAACAAGACAACGACTAATACATACTGCAAACGATACCAACGAATGGTTGAGGATGAAGAAGATAAACATTTTAGAATGGCCAAGTCAATCCCAGGACATGAATCCGATCAAAAACTTGTGGAGGGAATTGAAATTGAAGATTCAGAAGAGTGGTCCCAATAACATCACTGAACTCAAAGAAATTTACATTGAAGAATAGAATAAGATTACGACCAAAACTTGTGAAAGGCTAGTAGTGAACTACTAAAAACGTCTCGAAGCCATAATTGTTAATAATGGCTATGCAACGAAGTATTATTATATGTATATCTTGAAATGTGTTGTAAACTTTTGTTCACGTATTTATTATACATGTTCCTATGTATTTCTTCTATTAATTATTTGGGGGTTTTTGATACATTATTAACCTTTTTGTATTATTGTCTATATATAGTTGAAGTTTCGTAATTGTACGTGGTCTATAAATGTGTAATCTGGCGATTTAATCAACGTGTTGTACTATTTTGCCCCCCACTGTATATAGAGCATAGATGAAACCTCACTGCACAGAAATCTCTGAAACAATCAATGTAGTTAATAGCTGTAAGCTTTTAACATGGAGATAATGTGGGCTGATTTCTCAATAATTTTGAGTTAAAAAATTCGATGCAATACTCAATGGAGACGTTAATGCCGTTGAAAAATATGCATGTTCATGTATTAGGTAATACACACCTACAACTCACACATAGCTTGCCTAGGGCCTACACAGTAATGCTCTGCATTTCCGTGAGTTTTGTATCTTCAATCCTGCGTTGTTTCTTCAGTGCATTCTTTCATCAAATGATAAACTAAGCTGGCGATATTCAATAGTTCATTACTATTTTAATGTCGCTGTGAAGGAAATTTAAATTGCCGTGAATTGAAGAAATGTGAAATATGAACTCAGCAGGCAATGAACAGTCACCAATCATACAGTTAACGGTCTATTTTTATTGTTTTCATATTACTGTCATCCAAAGTCAGTCTACTGCTACCAGCTACAGTCACTGAACTGATATCCTTTCAAGACATCTAACCATTTTCAACAGTGGTGATCTGTCTGAGAAATAAATATGAACGTTGGAAAACTAACAACAAACCATTTGAAGCAACATTAATATGGTAAAGAGAAAACACTTCATCCATCATAGTATAAATATTTTTATTTTTTTCTGATGCACAAAACTTATTCAAATTATATCACATAAAAAGACATTATCGGTGATTCACACTCTCACAATTCCAGCACGGCAACGTCCTCAAATGGAACGTGAAGCAAAACATCAAGGCAGGATTTCCACGACTGAAAATTTACATCAAGCTTCAAAAGAGACCAGGCAAAAGTCCAAGACTTCACTCCCAAGATCCGAGCAATCAGTATCTAGATTTCTGTTACCTGGGATTCCGCCTTGTAACAAACACTGAGACTCCGTATCCTTAGCTCCATATCCAACAACACAGCATCCTACTCTTCAATGTCTAAGCCCGACGTGTTTAGATTTAGTATCAACATGCTAATCTGCTTAACAATATTCTAGAAAACTTAGTGAAATAATTTGCAGGCGATTTGGGACGATTTAAAATTCTTATGGAATGCTTCATATGCTCACCGAATGCCTAAAAATGATCTTGAATATATCAAGTCCTTCATTAATCACTTATGAACATATTTTATGTATAAGAATGTCACTGAATGTTAACAAGATATTTTCAGACCCATTCAATTCGAAATATTAGTTAGTGTAATACAAATTTGAACTGTGTTCGGTTCTTGTGTAGCACGGTGATTCTATTCAATATATGATTTATGCTGTTGAAAGATTAGATTCTGCACAACAGTTCACAATGAAAAATGGACCTAAGGAATCGTAGAATAAATACAAAAATAAATACTCAAAGCTCGATTCCATTAAATTTAACTGTAAGAATTGAAACTGTCACAAACTTTAATGTAACTGAATTCCAAGTAAACTGACTCCATCGTTAAATCAGTGAAAGTAATTTCCGTTTAGAAATTATTGAAATTCCTCCTTTTGTCAAACTTGAAGTGATGCAATCTAAGATGAATCATCAATGTTATATGTTTTCAACAATAAATAAGTACGTTTAAATCATGTGAGTGAAATTTTACACCATTCACAATTTATTCATTGTTTTTACCAACTTATGCTTCTGTTAGTACTTTCCGTTAACCACTTCGTCGACGAGTAATTCTTTTTTGTGGATCACAGACTTTAAAGAAAGATAGGGAATTAACAAAAAATTAAAAAATTACGCTAGAAGCTGCATCGAACAGCCTGCTTGCTTGCAGCTAATTCTCTAGAACAGACCAGATTGCCATCTTATTTTTTCTCTTAGCGTTCTCCGTCAAGGTGCAGCTGGTGCAGGAGCTTTATGACGTGTCAGGAGTAAGCCAATGAAAGCTGATGGACCTAGCCACTTAAGAGGTTCTCTCATGTAAATAAAGAAAGTAGGAATGACGCTGGACGGGCAGCACTCTAGCGCTTGCAGCACTCTCTCCCTTCTTCTACCTCTTTTTCTCTCCCACCGTATGAGGATACTGTTCAGACAGCAATATTAACACCTAATTTATTTTTAATGATAGACCCTGTCAAGAATCCAGTCGTGTCTTGAACAACGAACGAATGATGTGCAGTCCTTTTCTAATTCATGATCACATTCGTTGTTTGTTTTTATGTAGTTAATAACTATGATTTATCTTCAGTCTAAACACTCACTGTTACTTCATAACTACATTTTTGACATTGAACATCCCTATGTTATTCACTGGGCATCGTTAAAGGTTAATCTCAATGTATTGTTATTTTCCATTGACAGCCTCAGGGAGCTAAATCAATTTTTTATATCAGTCCTTCTTGTCAATATAGATGAAGCGTCTAAAAACAAGCTTCAGTCAATTACAATACCCTTTTTCACTGTACTATCTATATCTTCACCTACTCTAAACTAACCATTGGTTTTCTCACAGAGTCAGTGTATAGTTACACAAATCCTTTTGACTACCACCAGTCCCTTTTCTATCATTACCGTGCTGGTTATTGTCAGTCTCGCATTCATAAATATCATCTATTTGTAATCCTAATATCCACCATGACCATGACCATGACCATGACCATGACTTCCATGATGGCTTTTATGGTTGCTGCCCTTATGTCCGTAGCTCTCATCGTGTCCGTGATGACCGTGATCTCTGAAGGAGGCTTTGTGACCCTTGTGGTCGTCGTGGTGGTGACCGTGAGCATGGTGACCTTTGTCGCCATGGGCGTCGTGATGCTTACCACCCTGTGGATGAACATACGATACATTAAATCATAAATTAAAATTTGAAAACACCTTACAAATATAATTAGCGCCCTTACCAGCAAGCAGACTCAACTATAATGAACTCAAAGAACCGCTTGGACACCATCGAGTCCTCAATAAAGGAGAGAACAGAGGGCTCCTTTACAACTGAAGCTCAACTCATGAATATTTTGCTGTATTAATTTATTGCATGTTACAGTACTGCAAACTGTGTTAGTCACGTGTATTCCTCCCAGTCATTTGGAGCCCAATTAGGTCACTGACACCTACAGCACGAACAGAATGTTGTAATTACTGGTGTTCTCCTATATGCTTTAACAACGTGATGTTATCTTATGTCAGCACTTAAAAAATATTTTATTTCTTTGTGCACAAGTACAAAGGGAATCTAAATGTATTATGTTGCCTCTGTTCGTAAGTTATAATCTACTAGTTAATTTTAAACCTAAACTCGCGTATAAAAGGGCTAATTTGATTCTTCCCGCTGAGTTCATGTGCTAGAACAGTGGCAGAAAACTTGGACGTCTGAGCTATCGCTGTTTACTCCTGCGCATGCTTTCAAAAGAAGTTCAGAAAAGTATCAACGTACAATCTGAATAATCAAAACATTGACTGAAAGTTTACATCACTAGGGAGTTTTGTAGATGTATTTCATGAACTTGCTGACTCATGACTGATATACATAGAAACACTAGAGGATGCAATATAATTTTACTCGAGTAGATTGAAACTGGAATATTCCACCATCGTATAAATAGTGGAGATAAAAACAAAGTCCCTAAAATAACTCTGCAATCAAGTCTATCAAGCCACGTTTGACATACAACTCTGCGGAAATAAGTAAACAAAATAAAACCTGTGGAATCAGTTCCACAAAAGGAAAAAACTCTACATTAGAAAAATAAATCAAAAATTATTCATTTTTTTCTCATAGCTTTCACGTCCAATCCGTGTTTTGGTGTCCAATTCACTGTTTGACATTCAGGAATTATTTATTTGGTTTCTAAACACGCCAATTAAGAGGCAATCAAGGCAACAACCTTGAAGCTGTGGTTCTGTACTGCCCTCAGTAGCTTGTATCACTCGCATGAAGTGGTACGAATGGGAATTCGAAGAGTTAAACAAATATTTAGAATTATTGAAGCTAAAAATTTGGCTATACGGGGAAATCTTTAAAATCTTTACCTCTCAACACTGATGATACTTCTAGGGTCATCAAGTGTACATAAGAATGAGCATGCTAATGGTGACAAGTCGTCAAATTTTAAAGCCAGAATTGTAAGGCATGCAGATGTTTAGAATGATTTGACATTGTTTCACGCTTCCTTAGTAATGGTCGTTGATACTCTGTACGGATACGTAGTAACTCGCTTTAATATCATATCACTGAATTTTTTAAAAAATAATATAACTTCAAAGTACTGGAGAAAGCAAATCATGTCACCAGACCTTATCGGTTGCCCTCATAAAAAAGAGGGATCACCGAGACCAGTTTTGAACACCAACCTTAAAGCTGCCGCCACCGAAGCCGCCGCCTTTGTGGCCTTTGAAGAAGGAATCAAACCCATCATGGTGGCCGTAATGGGACTTGTGGTCGCTGTCATCGTAAAATTTCTTGTTCTGTCCAAACTCTTCCTTGTGGTGTACATTCTTAAAACCCTGACGGGAAAATAAAAAATTTAAAATATTTTTGTAAGAAGTTAATTCAAACAATGGGGTGCAAATGTTCCTCATGAAGTCTTGTTATCCCTAGGCTGTATTCATGCTTGAAAATACGATATCGCATATTTTACGAGATGGGTAAGGTCAGTTGGGCGTATAGTGTTATTTAGTTACGCAAATACGTGAGCAATTCAAGAAAAGGAATGGGTCAGATATATTGCCCTATAAAAGACTTACCTTATTCTTATGTCCCTTTTGCTGATGGCCTTCGGATCCCTGATGGTGGCCTTTGTGTCCCTTCTTGGCAGCCTGATGGTGGCCATGAAAATGGTCCTTGTGCTCGTGTCCGCCGTAGTGCTTGCCGCCCTTGTCATGGAAGCCCTGTCGTCATAAAAGAAAGTCTAGGGTCACTGCAGTCGCCAATACTGGCCATCGAGTACTTATGTATTATATATTGTACAAATATTCGATACATTGCTCCCAGCAGAATAGGAAAGGTAAATGCAAGCAAACACCAGGTATGCATGTACATACCACTGAGATTCAAGCATACAACACTTCATTATACGCTTGTGATGCAACCACAAAATTCCGTAAATGTTTACTGAAACCAGTGAATGAAGATAAAATCTAGCATCTATTGCTATTACGTAACATTTGACCCTTCAAATCTGAAGGCATTTTCGATGCGTCAAATCTTTTAAATGAAATCTAAAATGTGGCTTTTCAGATGGCTAGCAACTCATATGACTCCACCTGTGAGTCACATGAGCTCCAACTGTTGTGCTTCTGTCCAATCGAACTCCTGGTCATCAAATTCTACTCATAAAACGCTCAAGCGCAAGAATACTTCAGTATTCAGCGGACCATTTCGCCGGTGCCAAAATCTGACATCTATACACTGCACAAACTTCAAATTAATTTCAAATAATAATAAACTGCTGTATGAAGCACCTACACAGTTTGACGATGAAATGCTTTATAAAAACATTGCATCAACTAAGTGTACTCTGACCATAGTTATGCTATGTCGGTTAAGTAAACATAAATACATGAAATATCAGAAAGTAAATAAGACTATTATGATATTTTAAGTGCAGTGTATAGCTTTACTGAAAAATTTAAACTAATGAACACGTATATGTTAATCCAATGAGCCCTGCAATACTCACAGCATCGTGATGCTTTCCGAAGCTTCCCTTGTGGTGGCCGTGATGGCCATGCTCGTCGTGGTGACCGTGATGGCCCTTGTGGCCGTGGCCATGATGGTGGCTGGAGTGGTGGACACCGTGGTGGCCTTTATGGTGGCCGTGACCGTGTCCACCGTGACCGTGTCCACCGTGGCCGTAACCTGAGGAAAACATTATAAATGTATCAGACTTAGACGTCTGTTCTCATGTAAGCTCAGGAAATCTAATCGAAAAGCCTAATTTCGAGTTTATATTCCCTAAATTCAGTACATTTGCTCCATAAATTGTGAAACATTTAATTTTTATGGCATCCTCACTTTTTTATGTCCCCCTCGCGCTGATTAGCCAATCAGAAGGTGCTGGTCTGCACCCCTCAACTGGGACCAGTTATGAGGACGTGCAGGAGTGGGCGACAGTAACAAACTTCGTCTTCACCCATTGATACGCAAGACATTTTGCGAACATACTTGGCCTAAACGCAATGTGGAAACCCAACATTGCTGCCTGTGAATGTTCCAAATATTTTATCCAGTGCTTGAGTAAACGTGAGAAATGCAGAAAGGTGCTCTGTAAATAAATAATAATATTCTCACTCAACTCAACACTAAAGCTTTTTTGCTACGCCTGCCAATTTATTGACTGGCGTACTTCCAACACAGGCACAAAATTGTTTTTAATACATAAAATTCTTTCCCATGCTTAACTTCTCCTCTAACTGACGGGCCTCAGTAGCCAAAACACAAGACGAGCCATGTCTCAATGTCTAAAATAACATCATAGCTCACATGTCTGAATCACAGGACGACCAACGTCTTAATTTCTCCAACGTCTGCCTCTCGTCCTACACAGTAAAACCATAACAGCGATTTTTGAAAACATGTTCTTTCTATGCTACTATATTGTCATGAATGTATTATTCTCTATAAATGTTAAGGATGGAGTAACCACGACTTTAGTGAGTGAACTATCTATTGACCGCGCTTGCTGAAATGGCTAAAGGAGCTTTGTTCTTCGACAACAGTAAATGCGTTAAATCTGTCTCAAAGATCCCTGAAAGCAGTCAAATTAGAAATCAGGCATCTCCTAATGGGAGCTTGAATTCGCTTTCGCGAGCCAGCCTGTGTCTGCAATTGATTTTGCTGCGTCTGATCAGAGCGACTGTGCTATCAGTATCTATGCACTAAACTAAAACGTTTTCTAATGCAATTGTGTCCAGTGCTGCACCCCACTTTACCAACTTTGCATTCAATGAATAATTTTGAAGATTAAGTAATTCTAACAAGTCCACAGCAGTTCAACAGAAGCACAGAATTTCTTTTCCTATTGAAAAAAATTACTTATTGAATTCGTTTGCTAGCACAGCTACTCGAGTCAAAGCCCATATACGTTTTTTTAATATGTTTTCCAAGAAAACCAGCATTATGAACAGCACTGTTAATAGTAAAAGTTTTCTTTTGCAAAACTTATATCACATAGAAATCTTACGTCTGTACTTGGTTTCTAGAGAAACAAAACAACCCAACATTTTAGTTTTGAATTTACGTTTAAGCAGTACACAATAAGAAACTTTACTTATCATAAATTCTTGTTAGCAAACTCACCGATAGGTTTGTATACCTACTTGTTCTCAACATTTATTATCACACGCGTACTTGCTTACTTGTTTACACGAAAACCTGCTTCCTTAGTAGCATAGTTCTCTTTATTTGTGTTTTTCAGTTGTTTCTATCATCTCCGTACTTATCGATATCACTTATTGATTTGATAATATGTTCACTCGACCAACATTTGTTAGTTCATCGATCTACCATTCCGTCTATAACTCTACTTGATTGTCCTTTTCATTAGTCAAGCAAATTGTTCATTTGAAAAGCAGCATTCTTTTTTCATATTTTCTAGCCCTAACCAGATCTGCTTCAACCTGAAGCAAATTGTCACTGATTTCTGTAATTACGAACTTATCAATCTTATTCCATCACAAAAGAAATTGTCTGAGCTTTCCAGAAACTTTAATTTCCCAAAACTAATTGAAACTCTCCATGAAAAATTAGCCCATACCTACTTGTATCTGTGGTACCAAGATCTTCCTCTACCATCTAGAAAAATTTCACTGAAGTTCCCTTGTCAAATTCTATGTTCCTCACATATCTCACATCATGTCACCCACTAGATTACCCACTAGTCCCTTACAACTTACTCCAAAAAATTATTATAATTTACCTGTGGCTGCAGTGTCCAGATCTGCCTCAACTACAGTGAAGTGCTGCACAGACGCGGAGCCCTGCGGTTCTGCTTGCCCTTCGCTTGCCGTATTTCCTCTCCCTTCTCTGCCTTCATTCTGCTTCTTGTTCGTCGCAGCTAAAGACTTTCCAGAAGTTGAACCCAATGTCCCCAGAGATGGTATAGGCTTTGTACTTTGATCTCCTCCACTGATAGGCGTGGGTGCAACTGGCTTTTGATTTTGGGTTTGGGATCTTTTCTGGAGCAGGGAGGTGAATGCCGGAGTCTGGGCGTACGCTGCAGCGACGCCCAATACGAGCAGAGCAAGAAATAACTGCAGGCAAAACACAGAACTTGTCTTATTAATCGTAAATAATGGATGCCAGTGAAACACGAACAGCTGGGAGTGTTTACGTGTTTAGGCTTGTACTCAATAGTTACCAAATCTAGGGAGCGGATTCACGTTTTTCTCACAGAACAGTCACTCCACTGATTAGGACGATGATGCCAGAGACATGTAATTTTTAGTGATCATAATATTATGTTTTGTACAGTATATATTACAAATTTTAAGAATTCCTTATATAGCAGGGATTTAGAATTTGGGTTAGTCAGTTTTTTAAAGTCTTTTTTTTCCTGACTGATTGCTACAGTCATACGGGACTTTAAAATACTTTGAGAAGATTGCAATGTATGATTTTATGTTCGGCCTTAGGATTGGCAGAGTAATGTCCTGAGAACCTTCGTAAACTGTGAATGAAATAATTCCAGCTAGTGAATAAAAATACTAGTGCATATCAGACGCATAGTTGAGTGTTTATGGTGGATGTACTGCTGGTACACTCATCACATGAACAAATATTCAAATGTTACAAGTGCGAAATTGTATTTTGATCATCGTAGCAGATTTTGTCAGATATCAACTGTCAAAAGCGAAAGAGTGAAGGCTTCATCTTTCTTTTTCACATCCAGTAATCTAAATACACTGCTTTTTTGTCAAGTAGAGTACTCAAAAACTACAGTACAATTCCTGTTCGACTTTTGATATTATAAAAAACATTTTAGATGGTACTGTAGTGTATAACACTTCATGTTATTAAACTTACTATGCAGAATATTCAGTTTTAAAATCCCAAAATGAAAATGTAACGTAAATGTGGGATGTTTTAAACATCCGATTCCAAATTTTATTACATAATATTATTCTAATCAAAATTACAGTTGAGGTAGCCAGAGGAAAACGAATATTGGGAAATATTAAACATTGTAGGGACTTAGTGTTGTTTGAATGTTTTTTGTCATATGCTTAACTTGTTGCTTCTGTTTCCACATGACTTATGACTAATACTAGACATACCCGCATGATGGTAGTTGAGAGCGTTCGAAATAGTACCGTTACAGCCAATGACTGGAGCTGTTGTGACAAGTTGTGCTACGGCTCGCGTTATATACTCAACGTTCGACTGGTTGGTTGACGGTGACCTTCGCTACGCTAGGCGTGTAACCGCAGCAATGGAAGTCAAAACAGGGATTCTTAACTAACAGGGCGAAGCAAATTCCCAGAGAAACACGTGTAGTTGAGGTGCTGATCTAAACCAACACCCCACACGTGACAGAGTGTGGGTAGTTGCTGGAAAAAAGAAGAAGCTCTGGCTCCCGCTCCAGCATTACTAATTGAAAGCACAATCTATAAGTCGGTTCATGGGAGTGTGAGAAGTTCCAGTATCCTGAATATGTTTCTGGTTTAAATTTGACACACATAAACGAAGATTTGAAAATTAGAGTTACAAATTCAAAGACTGTAATCTAATTAAGTAGTTAATTCCAAACAATGTATGAACATTAGAGTTCATTAAAAAGTGTGCGAAGAAATTATCGGGCTTGAGTTTGACTGGTTGTTCAGATGTCAAACATTCTCTGAATTTTAGGTACTGACAAATTTCTCCAGCGAGTCTTTGAGGTACTGCCAGACCTGTCCGGCAAGTCTTTGAGGTATTGCCAGACCTGTGCGGCAAGTCTTTGAGGTACTGCCAGACCTGTCCGGCAAGTCTTTGAGGTACTGTCAGTGCTCTCCAGCAATAGCTTAATGTACTGTCAAACTTGTCTATACCCAAATAATTAGTACTCATCGCTTGACAGCAGAACAGGTCTACGCTGACTAATGCTACGCCACACATACAAAATGATGATGCGTTACAGTGCTGCTAAATAGTGTTATTCACACTGATACTAAATATTGCTGCGTCACACTGATACTGAATAATGGTGTGCTATACAAGCAGGTCCTATGCAATGCTTAATGCTGCCTGCCAATCATCACTATCAATCTACACATTAAGATCTGACTGATGGGTAAATATGAAAGGCAGTTAGTAGCTTGAGATTATTATCGATCACATGGAGTGATAATGATGTGATGAAAACTACAATTTAGAAATTCTGTGTCCTATGGATCGTGTTTGCGACAGGCTAGTGAGCAATTTTAGCATTGGAACTCCTCCGTCCGGCTTTAAGAGCTGTTATTCTGCATAAGGAGTTAGGTTACGTGAAATTATCATAGCATCATACTAAGCATTAGACAGACTCTTACAGGCTCAAACACAGGCTCACGAATGCATCCCCATTGTACAGGGTCAGGCAAAATGATCTGACACATTTAACCTACAAATTTCACCTACAAATGTGTCATATCATTTTACCTGACCCTGTACTTTCAGTTCCACTTCTGCCCACTTTTTCAATGAAAGCTATTCATGGGTCATTTAGTGCTTTATGAGCTGAGTTGCACCTTGAGCATGAAAATTATATTAGTTATGAATTAATTAATTCGAGTTAATTTCTTGAAAAATCATTAATTTTGATCACTGCATGTTCCTCGACTTTACTTGATACAGAAGCTCGTATAATATGTTCAATTATTTATTCATTTGCCTTTTCATTTATAGACTTGACTTTAAAGAAAAATATATCCTACGGAAGTTTTCCCTTTGTCTTTTCTTGTGGAGTTGTTAACATTCCTTTTCAAGAAAATTGAAATTACGAAGAACTTCAATGGTGACGAAATGGCACTGTCAGATACCAAAAAAAATGACACGTTTTGATGAAGAGATATCAAAATCCCTAGAGTTTCCTGAATGCAGCCTGATTTCCTTGATACACATTCTAATATGTTTGTGCCTCCCACAGACCACCGTGGTGTCAATAGCAGACTACGAGTGATATGTACACTACAGCTATACATCCATGCGTGACAGGGCATCTCTTCTCAGGGGTGGTGAGAGACAGAACTCTGACCAGGGTCTACGTTACTCTGTTCCTCAATGATGCGTCCATGGACGAAGGCAGGTGTAAATTTTTCATGAATGATGTATTTAATTTATATCCACAGAAAATTTGCACTTGTGATGAATACCAAGTGTCTGCAATTACGTGCTCCAAATAAATAGCACGCATTTTCATTTCATCCTTTCATGTTTTGAGATATTAAAACCTATTTTTTAGATTCTGTTCATTACTAATATAACATTAAAAATTCCCGAGACTTGCATATACTACAGGGAAATATTTTGATGTTTTTTATATGAAAACATCACAGTCAAAAAAATTACAGTCGTGGGACGCTTCATTCTACATGCCCCAAGCATCACATAAACATTTTTCTCCTGCAGCGCCGCTGTGAACAGCAAAGCAGACTCTGTGCACAACAAAACAGACTCGGTACACAGCAGAGCAGACTCTGAGCACAACAAAATAGACTCTGTGCACAGCAAAGCAGACTCTGTGCATAGGGAAGCAGACTCTGTGCACAGCAAAGCAGACTCTGTGCAGAGCAACGCAGACTTTGTGCACAGCAAAGCATACTTGGGGCATAGGGCTACCTCTCATGGCCTAATGAAGGGCCTAATTAAAAACAGAAGTGTTGTCTTTTGCCGCAAAGTTTATAATTTTTGTGAGCTCTCAAGTACTTTATAAAAATTATTCAAGATCTTATTTTTGTTAGTTGAGAAGAACGATTGGAAGAAGGCCTGTGGAGTGGATGTGTCTATTTTCATGAATTTTCATGAATTTGAGTACTAAGCTCTAGCAGTTCAACACGGATAAAAAAAAAGAATAAAGAAAATATGGTTCATTACACATGAGTTGAAGGGTGGACAGCACTAGTGGACTACTTGTATTTTTTCCCGTGGTAAATATAATATATTTTCCACGGGAAAAAATGCAAGTAGTCCACTCCCGTACTGTCGCTAACACAGCGCTGACAGAGGCGATTACGATCCAGTAGTTTACTATATGAAGGGTGGACAGCACTAGTGGACTACTTGCATTTTTTCCCGTCGGAAAAAATGCAAGTAGTCCACTAGTGCTGTCCACCCTTCAGTTGATATATAAATATTCCAAATTATGTTTTTGAATATATTACCACACAAATTTTTAAGTGGTAAAACACCTTGGTTTAGCATAGCTAATATTGAGGCTTCCAACAGAATTGGTAGTTCCTTCATTTCTCTTTCTCAGCAATTATAAATCATTGTCAAAAATTACAATTATCTACTGAAAACTGCCAATGTTTAACCTTTGAGATGAAAGAAATAATGAACAATAACTGCAAATATTAGAATCTCTTTTAATACAAAGACCATAACGTTATGAAATTTTGCATCGCACCCATCTATTAACATAATTCTTTGTGAGTAAAGGTATGAATTAGATCATTCATATAAAATAATTGGGTTGCACGTTATAAAGACAATAGTTGATGTTTCTATTTTCTATTTCTGCATGTCCTAAGTCTCACTTTGTCTTGTGTCAGCATTGAAGATGGTATGATTGCAGTCCGAACGTTCGCAATTGAAGGGTGGACAGCCCTAGTGGTGCATTTTTTCCCACGGAAAAAAATGCAGGTAGTCCACTAGTGCTGTCCACCCTTCAATTTAGAATGATCTCTTCTAATATGATCTTCCTTTCATCGTATGTGTAAGATGCCCTAAAAATCAACCAATTAGAACTACTTGTTTCTTCCTTTCATACGTCTGCTCGCGATGGTGCAAACGCAGCAGCTCAACGTAGATGTACGCTTTTGCTGACAAAAATCAACTTTCACCTGCAAAGATTAAACATGAACAGTTTTCATAAGCGACTTTCTGTGTCTGCACAAAAATATTTAGGAGCAGAGAAACGAGTTTCAGCTCTCCGTTTTCACCCCTCACGCAAGTTGCGCTACCAAAATATAATAAAACATCCATTGCTTTGCCTGAGAAAAATAAACTGTCATTCTTTTTCAGTACTTTTGTTTCTGTCCACCAAATTTGCATAACGCTTAGAGTAAGTACGCTCTGAGGACAATCAATGTCACTGCACAAAGTTGATCCGTGCGCTCTAACTTACTTTCCTGCTCTCCAGAGTCCCCTGCCCTGCCGGTACCTTTTACGTCTCACCTTCGCGTCGCCTCTGTCTCTAAACTTGATGAGATGCGCGAGTGTAGTATCAATAAATATTGTTGATTCAGTTTGTTTCAATGCGTGCAAACGTCTCCACAACTTTCAAGTAGTAGCAATGAAACATGTATTTTTGAAACAAAACAAAAATTCGTTCTGGAAATATAAATAAACAACTCGCAGTTATAGCGCATAAACTTTTAAAATAAGGTTATCTCTCACAATTTAATGCTTGATGTGGTTGAAATTGTTCACATATGTGTCTAAATCTGAAAAAAAATCACATTCGTGTTCTTGTTTTGAAACTTTCCGAAGTAGGCTGACAAAAGATCATTAATCCGGACAAAATAAAGTTGCAGAAATAGACCGCAAATTCCTAAGGAATCCATTGTTCTCGTAATTCAGTGAAGCTTAAAATCGTTATTTTCAGGTCACAAGATCAGCCAACCACCGGTCGATCAGCGACCTTGATCGATGCACCCTAAAGAATCAAACGAAGTCTGGCAATCGTAACTTGACGGCGCTGCATCAAACGCTACGCACAACCTTCAACGTTCCAGCGTTTGTCAGAAGGTTGATGGAGACACGACAAGGAGTTATGGTTAGTCGAACTTGGTAAAATCCAACAAATCTCTTTTGAAAGCTACGAAAGGGCTATAAAATCCAGTCAATTGGGTAGAATAGAATAAGGCAAGAGAAATGAACCGTTTGACCCATTCCTGAGTTGCTACCCAAGTTCTATGCCGTCTAAGAAAACCTTTGAACGGTTGTAAGTTAGCCAAGTATACTGATTTTAAGGGAAAGAAATAGTGTTCAGTGAGGGTTCATGATGTACACAGAAGAGAGCTCATATGGCAACCCCGAGTAAATTGGATACGGTGCTCCTGCATGGCATCCAGCAAAGAAAACTCGTTTGAAGTAACGCTAAGAAATTATTGAGACCGACCTGTAACTGTCAAATGAACGAGGTGGCCATGGTTTGAAACAAATGGAAACGGAAAATCAAAATTTTCAAGGTGGAGCTGGATTGTAAATTTCGTTGAAAATAATTGTAATTATTAATTGAAATGAGTGAAATTTTATCAAGAAAAGGTTTAATAAGTCGAGGTTCATTACATACTGAGAGTAATTACTTTACGATAATCCCTGCATAGCAAGCTTAAAGAACAGGAGTTTTGAAAACTAAATTTCAAGACGACTGTTTTTTGGGGAAAACTTCTCACAAATTTACAACAAGTTATGGAAAAGAGCTTCTTTACTCATCTTAAATGAGCAAAATATCATTGAGTTGCTGTGGCGTTTGATAAAAATTTTCTAATTCACATTTACAGTAACAAATCACCTTTGCAATAACAAACAGTTTTAGCACCGATTAGATGATGCGGAAGTCAACGACGTGTTGTGTTCAAGACTCGCAGCATGGTGGGGATAGAAATGTTTTTCTGGCTAAAACAACGAGTCACTCACACGCTAAATTACTGGCTAATAGAACGGGTCATTCTCAAACTGAATTGGTGCTTTCCAACAGCTGCTGCACTATCAAGTTATCACTACGTTTTGGATTAGTGTTTCTGAACACAAATGACAATTTTTTTAGATTTGCTTTCACTGCTAATTACCTTCGTGAAGCATCCTGAGCATCAGTTTTCTCTTACACCCGCTCCAGCAACTATTATTTGCATACAAGCGTCGTCGCAGACTACCAAATTTTGGCTCTCATGTTGTCAACATAGCAATTGCTCTCCATGTTATATGACGCATGAACCTGTGTGCAAACTTCCTCCTTTGTTATGTAGATGTAGAAATTTTTCTCTCTGTCTAAGGTCTATTTTCCTGCACTGTTGCAAGTTAAACAACAATTATTCCTGGAAAAGTCTGTGAAATTACAATTAGCACAATTATCATCCCTGGACGAGTTCCATAACTTTTGAAGTGGCACAATGGTTACTCCTGCCACCAACACTTCAGTTTTTATTTGTTGTAGACACCACAACTTATTTTCAATAGTTTTTATTACGATATATTTAATTTTTTCGAAGGCATTTGCCTTAAAATCTTACAACATGAAAATTTGGAAACGAATGCAAACAATTTTCACGTCCGTAATAATTTTATTCTATAGTATTAAAACTATTAAAATACATCAAATCGAGGTAACCATTAAATCGTTCCATGAATTTATACAATCCTCCCATTGTGACATGTGAACTCTTCTGTCTACTGCCCTCTGTGTTATGTATCATATTTGGTGTTGTCTGTTCGTTGTATATTGCACCAGACGCCGGACGGTCCCTCAAATTGTATATGTGAATTGCACGTTTTTATTATACAACTTACACGTTTCCATTTTTTTCTTTTTCCTACGAAATGAAAACAAAATATTCTGTAATTGTTTTTGATTTTAAAATTATCTTGGCCCTTCATAATTTTACAAATTATTGGAGCTTAAATGTAACACTTTATTGCAGAACCTCTTGACGTCTGTCAATTTTCTCGCACAGACCACGTTGAGGGTGGGTGCATAACTGTGCTTAAAGGAAGATACACGATTTCATTGTGGATTTGAGAAAGCCCCTGTAGGAGGATAAACAGGTTCAATTAATTGATTAAAAGGACACTGTGGATTGTTTTTTGTACCTACTCGTGTAGTCACATGTGCCAATTAACTGATCACGACGGAAGCTTTTGAGTTTGAACACTCGTTCGCGTGTGCCAGGCTTGTCGAGGCTGCAGTTGAAAATAGAGGACGAATTTAAGCTTTGCTTGTGGTCTCTTGAAATGGAAATGTCAACATAACGATTACATGTCTCTACAAACACAGCCATTTAATTCACGAGTAGAAGTCCTGTGCTCAAAAGTCTCAAGCGTAGAAACTCTACTCTTGAAGTTGTTAAGCATAAAAGTTCTACGCTTATAAGTCTTAAGCGTAGAAATTCTACGCTTAAACGGCTTGAGCGCAGAAGTAGTACGCTTAAAGGGATTTAGCATAGACGTCCTACGCTTAAAAGTCTCAAGCATAGAAGTTCTACGTAAGTTCTAGTTTCACTAACGTAGCTTCAGGAGACAGTCAACCAACGTGAAACTCTGTCTGCCGAGCGTAGACTAATTGATTTACAACAGAAAATAATCTATTGAATACTATAAAATAGAGGATAACGTTTGAAGTGTTATTCAGTACTAACGGTGTGCCAACACTTCATCGTACCTTGCAAAGGTAATTACCAAGATGCACCATGAGAATTAGAGATGCATGCTAGAAAGTGCATCACTCTGGAATCTATATCTAAAAACTGTTTCACCTGCAGATTTAGACGGACAAAAACCGTACATTATATATTGGTAAGAAAAATGCATATTTTGCTTCACTTCCCGATAGTAGTAAAAATCATTCCGAATCATATGATTTAAAGCTAATAATTATTAGCTGCTACTTTCTTTTAGGAATTGTCGTCTATAAATTAAATACCGTAATTCTATTATTTCTTCTCATTTATTTTAATTTTAGTGATAAATCAATATTCAAATGTTCTTCATGCCTAATTCTGTTTTGAAATGAATAATTCTACTGAGTAACAGAAGTCACTTTGCTACTGAGAAGCGAGGCAAGTTTATAGCAACAGGTACTAGTGCATATATATATAGAGCATAAATGAAACCTCACTGCACAAAAATCCCTGAAACAATCACTAGAGTTAATAGCTGTAAGCTTTTAACACGGAGATAATGTCAGCTAATTTTTCAATAGTTTCGAGTTCAAAAAGTTTGATATAATACTAAATGGAGACGTAAATGCCGTTGAAAAATATGCATGTCCATGTATTAAGTGATACACACCTACAACTCACACATGATTTGCCCAAGGCCTACACGCTGATACATACTGATACATACGCACCATACACACGCCACTTCTATACACACTTGCTGGAGAGCAGCATATTATGAGAAAAAATCTTCTCAGTTATCCACCGTTAGTTTTCCAACTTTCGTGCAGTAAAATCATTGAGTGAAACCATTGGTTTTTATGGTTTTCAACCGTAGAGCATATGCTGATTCACAAATCGACATATAAGTTTGCACCAAGGACTACTCTAAACAGGACGTGCACGGTCATATAGCTGATTAGCGGAGGCCATCTCATTCTTAGTAACATAACATTTTCTATTGGACATATTGATCAAAAATTACTTCTTCAAAGCAATAGAAGGGAGAATAAGGTTTTACAGTGGATTTTAAATCGTTTAAAGCATTGTAATGTTTTGAAATATCAATTTCAGCCGGACTTAACATGTATTATTGTATGAGCTTAGTAGCCACTTCATAGAAATCTGAGTTGCTGTAGTTTTAGACTTTACAAAATTAATTATAGTTAAAAATTTTCTAATGCAAACAAACAAACATACAAACATTCACGCATATAAACAAACAGACATAGAAGCAAAAATCTATCAAACTGCAGCGATTAGTCAGCCAACCGGGCCTTCTTGACAGAGGTCTGAAGAAGGACTGCATTCTTCTGCTAGTTTTTCCCTGAGGGGTTAACAGCAAATATTTAGGGGTTGACAGCAAATTGAGCGAGTGTAGTAGTCGTCAGAATACTGCCTTTCTTTGACTCGTACAGTTCTTTGACGTCTGCAAATGATGCCGTTGTTTCATTGTCAAGACTAATCTTCTGACCCTTCTCACTGATCCAGTTGTTGTGGAAGCAGGTGTTTAGCAGATGTAGCTCCAATTGTTTAGCTCCAGTTGTTTAGCAGATGTACTGTGTCAAGAAGGAGAAACCAGGCACGCTCGTTGTCAATAGGATGTTTGGCTGTGGCACTGTAATCACCTAGTCGTTCAAACAGCTTACAATACTGCAGGTTCACCTTGTGGTTGTCTGTAATAGACTCAATGACAAGACCACTTGCCCTCTCTACAGCAGTTGCAGCCTCCTTCACATGCTCAAGCTGGTATACTGCCGTCAGCTTGTGGACGGGTGTCAGAAATCATCAGATTAGGCCCTTTGTGCAGCGACTTCATCATAACACACAGAATAAAAGTGGCCTTGCAGTCTCGGTTGTTCTTGGCCATACCACTCAGCAACCCACCAGAAAATGAAACAGGTGGTCGAATCTGTATTTCATCTACGAAGAGAAACACTTTCTTCTGTTGCTGTGTCTGGACTTTGTCAAATGTTTCCCTCAGCACCTGGTCCTTGTCAATAGATGAAGTGATGTACTGCAGCTTGCGTTTGCATGGCAGCACCAAAAAGTCTCTGAGCTGTTCATAATTACACTTTCAGTATGATTGAAGAGCAAAACAATAATCATTCATTCAAAACTGCTTCTGTGATAAAAGTTCCAACTGAAGCGTCAAAAATACCAACTTCTTCTTTTCGGTGTCGACATAGGCTGACGTGTGAGCTTGAAGGGTGACAACATTTTGGATCGTTTTGTCAAACGGGATGTCATACATAGTTCATTGCCAAGCGCACAGTTTCGTCGGACTGCGTGTACGATCTCAAACCATTGTAGGGATGAAGTGTCTTAAACAGTGGTACTAATGCCGTTCATGAACGCTTTGAACGTCAGGGGGACACAAAGTGGGATTGTTTTCGACAATCACAAATAGGCTGCACTCACTGAAGTAGTCGGTCATGAACAAACATACAAGCCTTTCTTTCGATCTTGATATAATCAAGTTCTCATACTGCTTCTGCAGGTTACGTTCAGGTTTGAAAGCATCAAATGAAGTAATCTTATCCTTCTGAAAAAATACCTTAGTTGTTGGTCTTCAACTTTCGCCGGGCGAGGTGCAGGTTTTGGAGATGGCAGACATGAAGCAGGCACATTGAAGATACTGGGATGGATTTCAAGTTGCATAGAACAACCATGCAATTTGATCAACGGTGGGTGAGCACCCCAGTGTATCTCACAAATGAAAAACTTGTCTGGATCAACAACAAAGTTTTCACGAGGTGGAATAACATCAAGCCACTTCTGTCTCCCAGACTACTCTTTCGGCAGGAAAAATACGCAGCGCCTGTTCTCCTTATTGTAATTTCCCCTACAGTTCACAACCCCACACTTGTTCGGCATTTTTAATACATATAATTAGCAATAAACTTTGTAAACAAACAGTATCCACTTAGAAATGCAGCCCCGTGTCTCGAAATAAACGACAATCTCTGATTCAAACCGAGCGACAGACTACGATAAAGCTTGCACTGTGACAGCTGATGACTAACCGAGCTCACTCAGCTCAGTGATCTGGCCTCCGCTAGCGTAGTCCACTATATGACCGTGCATGTCCTGTTTATAGTAGTCCTTGGTTTGCACCCATTATAATTCTGTGGCCCCAATACTTCAGCTCTCCGACATACACTGCTTGATCCTGTACTATATTTTAGTATCTCCTCGTTTTCAGCGACATTTTTGTCCTTCAAATTTCACATCGCTATGGTTTCTTTCTCCTCATAACTCCTGCATCTTCATTACCCAAGCATCCATGTAATTTCTTCATCCCTGTATCCAGAGCAACCACATAACTTCCGCAATCCACAAGTTCAGCATCTCAATCATTATGACATGCCAGTTAAATTCGTGTTATAAACTCATCGTGTCCGTAAGCTCTGCATCCCAACAAGTCTTCCCCTCTTTAACGTTTCTTCTGTGGATTCTTTTATCATATGATACCCTAAGCTGGCGACATTCAATAGTTCATTTTTATTTTAATTCACTGTAAAAGAAATTTAAAATGCCGTGAATTGAAGAAATGTGAAATGTGAACTCAAAAAGCAATGAACAGTCACCAATCATACAGTGAACGGTCTATTTTTATGGTTTTCATATTACTGTCATCCAAAGTCATTCTACTACTACCAGCTACAGTCACTCAACTGATATCCTTTCAAGACATCTAACCATTTTCAACAGTGGTGATCTGTCTGAAAAATAAATATTAACGTTGGAAAACCAACGACAAACCATTTGAAGCAAAATTAATGAGGTAAAGAGAAAACACTTCATCCATCATAGTATAAATATTTTTATTTTTTCTGATGCACAAAACTTATTCAAATTATATCACATAAAAAATCATCATCGGTGATTCACACTCCCACAATTCCAGCACGGCAACGTCCTCAAATGGAACGTGAAGTAAAACATCAAGGCAGGATTTCCACGACTGAAAATTTACATCAAACTACAAAACAGACCAGGCAAAAGTCCAAGTCTTCACTCCCAAGATCCGAGCAATCAGTATCTAGATTTCTGTTACCTGAGATTCTGCCTTGTAACAAACACTGAGACTCCGTATCCTTAGCTCCATATCCAGCAACACAGCATCCTACTCTTCATTGTCTAAGCCCGACGTGTTTATATTTAGTATCCTTATTCTAAACATACTAATCTGCTTAACAATATTCTA
>VCRD01000628.1:229843-240968 GCA_006783055.1 Trinorchestia longiramus | reverse complement strand
CATTTTCGTTTATTTGCACAAAAACTGATTGGAAGGGGATTAGGAAGGGTATTAATGACATGAAAAATCATTTTCGTTTATTTGCACATGAACTGATTGGAAGTGCATTAGGGAACACATGAGGTCAGAGAGATCTATTTAGGACGCTTAAGAACGCAACATTTTTCAATTTACTTGAGCGTACTTTAAACCATTAAAGTTTTGCATTCGCTAGCAAAAATAATTGATTTGTGCAAAAACTGATGTGTTCTTCGTAATTTTCGCACAAATATTTACATATAGACCTAGTTTCATCGACTTTAGAGGGATTTCGTATTTATGTGAAAAAATATCGTAAGGGTATAGCCTTAGGTTTTTTCCAAAATTATATGAAAAATTCTTTTCGTTTATTTGCACAAAAACTGATCGGAAGGGGATTAGGAAGGGTATTAATGACATGAAAAATCATTTTCGTTTATTTGCACAAAAACTGATTGGAAGGGGATTAGGAAGGGTAATAATGACATGAAAAATCATTTTCGTTTATTTGCACGAAAACTGATTGGAAGGGGATTAGGAAGGGTATTAATGACATGAAAAATCATTTTCGTTTATTTGCTCATAAACTGATCGGAAGTGCATTAGGGAACACATGAGGTCAGTGAGATCTATTTAGGACGCTTAAGAACGCAACATTTTTCAATTTACTTGAGCGTACCTTAAACCATTAAAGTTTTGCATTCGCTAGCAAAAATAATTGATTTGTGCAAAAACTGATGTGTTCTTCGTAATCTTCGCACAAATATTTACGTATAGACCTAGTTTCATCGACTTTAGAGGGATTTCGTATTTTAGTGAAAAAATATCGTAAGGGTATAGCCTAAGGTTTTTTCCAAAATTATATGAAAAATTCTTTTCGTTTATTTGCACAAAAACTGATTGGAAGGGGATTAGGAAGGGTATTAATGACATGAAAAATCATTTTCGTTTATTTGCACAAAAACTGATTGGAAGGGGATTAGGAAGGGTATTAATGACATGAAAAATCATTTTCGTTTATTTGCACAAAAACTGATTGGAAGGGGATTAGGAAGGGTATTAATGACATGAAAAATCATTTTCGTTTATTTGCTCATAAACTGATTGGAAGTGCATTAGGGAACACATGAGGTCAGAGAGATCTATTTAGGATGCTTAAGAACGAAAAAATTTTCAATTTACTTGAGCGTACTTTAAACCGGTTAAAGTTTTGCATTCGCTAGCAAAAATAATTGATTTGTGCAAAAACTGATGTGTTCTTCGTAATCTACGTACAATTATTAACATATAGACCTCGTTTCATCGACTTTAGAGGGATTTCGTATTTTAGTGAAAAAATATCGTAAGGGTATAGCCTTACGTTTTTTCCAAAATTACATGAAAAATTCTTTTCCTTTATTTGCACAAAAACTGATTGGAAGGGGATTAGGAAGGGTATTAATGACATGAAAAATCATTTTCGTTTATTTGCTCATAAACTGATCGGAAGTGCATTAGGGAACACATGAGGTCAGAGAGATCTATTTAGGACGCTTAAGAACGCAACATTTTTCAATTTACTTGAGTGTACTTTAAACCATTAAAGTTTTGCATTCGCTAGCAAAAATAATTGATTTGTGCTAAAACTGATGTGTTCATCGTAATCTTCGTACAAATATTTACATATAGACCTAGTTTCATCGACTTTAGAGGGATTTCGTATTTTAGTGAAAAAATATCGTAAGGGTATAGCCTTACGTTTTTTCCAAAATTACATGAAAAATTCTTTTCCTTTATTTGCACAAAAACTGATTGGAAGGGGATTAGGAAACACATTAGGTAAGAGATTTTTATTTAAGACTATTAGGAACGCAACATTCTTCAATTTACTTCAGCCTATATTTTGCCGACAAAAGTTTTGCGTTCGCTAACGAAAAATGGGAGAATTGTGCAAAAACTGATGTTTTTCGTAATCTGCTTACAAATATTTGCTTATAGACCAGTGTTTTTCAAAGTTATTTCAATCACCGCCCCCTTAGGGCACTATTTAATTTTCCGCTGTCCCCTAATGATTATATTACTGTATATTATACAGTAATATAATCATTAGGGTAATTATTATATTATACAGTAATATACGCCCCCCATTCAAGGCGTACCCTCCTACCGCCTCCTTGCATTTTCTCAACGCTTGCCGGAGGGCTGTTCGGACCACTTTGAGAAACACTGTTATGGACGGAGTTTTAATAAATTTGAGAGATTTCGAGATGGGGTTACCTAGGTTTTAATTATTTATTGTTTGGGGACAGGTTTTTGCTCTGACCATTGTATTGCAATTTTTTCTTTCCTGTTTTATTTATTTATTCCAAGTTGATTATTTTTTATTAAACTTCACACAGAAGTGTGTCTCAGTCGCGACAGTCTTGTAGATGCAGGACAATGATTGGTGCGAAATGGATCCTTATGATGCCCTTACTAAATTTCTTCTGATTCTTCCTCACGTTCCCAGTTTCTGTAACCAATTCCTTAATTTACTTGCAGGGTGACTCCGGAGGACCCCTACTCACCCAGCTACCAGGGGCGAGGACGTGGTACGTGGTGGGTGTGGTGTCGTGGGGTATCGAGTGTGCCCGTGCAGATCGGCCCGGAGTCTACACTATGGTTCAGAATTACATCAACTGGATGGATTCTAAGCTCCAGTAATCTGATGCAAGTATGCAATAACCTTAGTGAGATGAAAAGTATGTAGTGTGGGGGAAAACTTTTCTGCATGCGATTGCAACCTTTGGGCTAGAAAGCTAAAATAACTTCATACCTATAGTTGAAGAAGCTGTAACTCTTTAATGAGCTAAATTTCAAAATGCTTGAAATTTGCGTCATGAAGTTTAGTGATAGGAATTCTTTCAAAACATGTAGGTTTCCAAAGTTTTACGGCACACGGTAATTGCTTTACTAAAAAGTTTTGATGGAATTATGAGCTCGTTTCCACAATTACAGAGCTGGCACGACGGTGTCAGGTATGCTGAAATTGGTCAGTTTCTGAGTAATGGCTTATTTATGACATCTCTTAAATTATTTGCATAAAATCTACTGCGGCCAAATGATAGTTCAAAGTTGATTAAATAAGTCGCTCGAATATATTGAAACTTTTGATTACGTAGGTGGAAAATCTGTAAATTGTTTTGTGGTGAATCTTATTTTTCAAGATTCAAAATTTGTGTGGTTCAAAGCACACATCTTAATTAAGCTATCGAATGATCTTCAACTTGGCCTCTAAAGACCTTACTGTCCAGTTCAAACAGTTTTTCAAACCTGTTCATTATTTGATGTTCGATATTTCATTATTGAGAATTTATTTAAAGGCTGTTTTACTTGCATTCGATTATCATCAGATTTTCTCCCACGATTACGTGAAGCTGTCTTCCATGTTTTTTACATCGCTTAAAAGACATGCCCAAAAGTTATCCAGCGTTGCTGTTCCTCTTCTCTTAGAGAGCGTCGTACAAATCTTTTATTTCATGCTTCTAATATGATGCACAAATTGATCATTTTTTAATTTTAGCTGTGTTCCTCTTCGGTATGAAGAAAGAATTCGCCTGAGAATATTGTACCGCAATATTTTTGTCCCCTGTGCTCAAATTATCTGAATATTTATATAGCAGACAGCCATGGTAATGGTGAATACATGGACAACTAAAACGTAATGGATCGTAAATTAAAAGGCGAATTAATAGTATTCCTAACAAAAATAGCGCTTCCCACGCTAGTAACTAGATTTAAAACAAAGGCCAGAAAATCATGCATCATTATTGCCCATTTCTGTTTATTTTCCCAAATTGTATTCAAACAGCCCTCACAAAGACGTACTTAAAGTAAACATCAAAACACTGGCTCTCCAGCACACTGCATCATTCATTGTAGTTGTGTTGTCTATCACCATACATAATAAAAGCTCTAATTTCGATGCATTTTTGATGCTTTTTTTAGTTGCAGGTCCGCTTTTGCCATTGATAATTATCCCACAGGACGACACATTCCTATACAACAGCAAATGTTTCGTCAGTCATGACGTACGTACCGTCGCTGTATCCTTAAGACCAGGGGTCACCAAACTTTTTTCACAGTGGGCCGGATAACTGAAAGAATGACGAGCGCGGGCCGCATAATCATTCTGTTCAATACTTGCAAGCCAGAACGAAAGCGCTGGGAAAAAAGACGAAAAACTAAGTTTAAAAAAAGACGTGAGTTCAACGTCGACGGGCCTGGTGAACTAACGTCGCGGGCCGGATTCGGCCCGCGGGCCGTAGTTTGGTGACCCCTGCTTAAGACGATCGTTATTGCTGCTCACCTTGTCCTATTTGTTGCTGATTTTGCCACCTCTTGTTTTGTCCGCCTTTGGTGTGCGTAGATTCCTGTTGAAAAACTTTGGTTTAAAAATAAGGCGGAAATACAAAACTGTTTAATAGTTGTCATCCCCTGATAATTGTCATTTTATGTCCACCTCAATTATGTACGATATTTCTTCCAGCGTTTTAATATTCTTCCAGCTTTTCTACGTTTTCAAATTAGAAAACTTTTCTCGTCACTATCATGCCCAAAAGTTATAATTGTCAATTTAAAGGCAAATTATACTTATTAAAACAACAGAATTAGGACAAACATGATCGGGAAACTGCTGTTCATCTTAGTTGAATTCTGATGCAGTTGCTCAAAGTCCCCATACCATAAATTTGGAATATAAAATTTGTTACTCTACAGAGCTGTAATCAATGTTGCACTTGTATCGAAATTTATATCTTTACGAATAGAATTCTAAGCATCGAATATACTCTATCGCAACTATGCACTGAAACGCTTCACGCATTTTTGTAGTTATTTCAGTTTTTGTCTTCATAGCACCTGAGGTTTTGATAGCACCAATAATAAATAACGTATTATTTTTTAAACTTTTCCAATAAACATTTTCCATTTTTCCTGCGTTTATCTTCAAACCTTCATATAAATCAGTTTTAAAACTTCATATTTTTAAAACTTTAAATAAATCGTCCTCTCGTCTAGTCATGTAGATTGATATCACTCATTTCAAGCGCTAAAGATCTACCACATAAAATTCTACTAGTGTTCAACAGCTAAGATTCCCAACCTGTGTGTCGCGAAGCCGTGGCATGGGGGTCGCGAAGCCGTGGCATGGAGGTCGCGAAGCCGTGGCATGGGGGTCGCGAAGCCGTGGCATGGGAGTCGCGAAGCCGTGGCATGGGGGTCCCGTAGCTTCGCTGGAAGTAGAGTGAGAAAAATATCAATTTCAACTCATAAAAACATTTTTCAAGCTCCAGCATATTTTTGGTTGGTTAGTCAGTGCAGCAAAAGTAATTGGAGCTGCTGATAGCAGGGGGTTGTGTAGGTTTCCAGCATTTGAGCACGAAATCAAGAGAGCAATGACGTTGGGAACTACTGCTTTAGGTGAAGCAGTTATTACGCACTCTCATTCTCATCACTGACACTGTATCAGAACCAACAGCAAGCAACGTTCTACTACTTTACGCATTATTCATTGGAATGTGCAAGAAAAGCTCTACTATATCGAAGCTATATTCCAGTACAGCTTGAAATACGTTGCACAATGCCCACCTTGTCTGGTAAAGAAAGCATGATATGCTGACAAGTCTTAAAAGCACACACTAAAGCCCGTGTTGAATTTAATTAGATCGTTTGATTAAATTTCATATTCATCAGTACGGTAATTATGCGAGAAAACGCCAGTTTGACTGCGAAGTTAATACATGCAGCAAAAAACGAATTCTAGACTACTTCATTTCTCAAGAAAAGATTGGGAACAACTTAACTCAATATTTTGGAGCTATGTCTAATTATAAACTAGTCTTCAGTTGCCACAATGCGACTCTGCAGGGAAGTACGCTTGCAAAACGATCATAACGCAAACTAATGGCAACAAAAATTGCACACGAGTGCAGCAGGTAGAGTTATTTAACGTCATTTGGAAACGTATCAAGGAAACACAATGGAAACAGTTGTAGAAACATAGTTATACAAAAATAGTTGTGAAAACATAGTCGGGGACAGTAATTTCAGATATCTGAATCTGTCTACGCATTTTTGCGTGAAAACATATTTCTGGAAACCTAGTTTTGAAACCCTAGTTTTGAGTCCCGATTCTCGGATTGAACAAGCCTCTTCACACTGAGCAAGGGAATTGAATCGTGCGGATGAGGAAGTGACTCCGGAAATTACTTCACGAGCGCGTCCAGGGAACAACATGCTGAATTTTACCGAGGACAACAATGGAGGCTAAATGAAGGCTGGAAAGCCAATCAAGACGAAAGAAAATTTTCTGAAACCAGAACGAAACTTTCAAGAGGAATTCTGATTGAAACTGCAATTCTTTTGCAACTCAGAGTAGAAAGAATCCACGGAACGATGCTTAAAGACCTCAACTTTGATTGTCCTTGTGTGAGCAACAGCGGAAACGAACAGAGCTCATCTGTCCTGAGAGCTGTGCGTGAAAGCTAAGACCTTAACAAAGACCCCCAGCTACAGCTGGCCCTAAAGTCAAGTTTCCGTTCGATGCGAAAAAACGCGACAACAAAAAATGAGTTTTAATTTAAGGGTTGGACCAAATTTTAATTATATTTCAAATAGACAGAAGTAGATTAGGTAGATAGCCAATTCAATGATTATTCGATGTGCGATAACGCTTTCGTCAAACGCAGAATCTGTTTCTAGCACAGCATGTTTATTATTCAAGAAACATGATGTTCATTGAAATTTTTCATATTAACCCTTTAGCGACCAATTTCTTTTTCTAGTTTCTACGTTTAAGCTCACAAAGACCGTCTGTACACTGATGCAATGAAGCATGCTGAGAGCCAGGCAGCCAAAAGAACGACGCTGTAACATGCCGCCGCGTTCAAACCTAGTAGCAACCTCATATTGCTCACTGTTTAATTATTAGAACAATTCTCCCAAAGACCGTACAAGAAGACCGAATGGACCTTTTCGTCGCTAAAGGGTTAATGCCTTAATTTTGAATGTAAATTGGAATTTCACTAATACTGATTTACTTTGTCTCCACTGTTCAAGACACAAATACAGGACTTGTTTCTCAACAAGATGCGTAAGTTAGGCATGCAGGGAATATTTATAAGCAAATGACTGGGACTAAATCAATACATAAACCTGAAAACTCATTGATAGCAACTTGACTCGTCAAATTCAATCTCTGAAAACAAGTTCGAAAAACCCTGCACACCGAAAAACTCCTCTTGGAAAATCAATATTAAAAAGTCCATTTAGTAGAGCTATTTTGTGAAATCTAACTTAGAAAACCCACTTTGAGAAACCCATTTTGCAAGTCTAATTTAAGAAACCCACTCACTAAAATAGTAAAAGACAGACATGAAGTTTTACGGAGGAAAAGTCAACCGTATTATGAGAATCAACTGTTGCTTGAGAAGCTCTGCTGCAAGGAGCTAGAGACTTCTTTTCAGTCACTTTATTCTCTACGCCACTTTAAATTCAATTTGAATAAGTCATTTTCAACTTAAAATTAATCCAATTTATTTAAAATAAGTCAAATTCAATCTGAAATGAGTCAAGTTCAATTTAACACGTTCCCTGCGTATTGGTACATTCGTGTACCAAAAGTGTTAACAGGGAATACTACTTAAATAACTATACGCAGTGAATGTGTTAAGCAGTCAAATTTAATTTAAATAAGTTAAATTCAATTTAAAATAAGTCAAGTTCAATTTAAGATAGTGAAACTGTATTTGATAGATGTTAAATTAGGAATTATATTACGACCACGCACTTATATATTTAGAACAAATAAATTGCGGTAAGTCACCATTACCTGCGTTAATATTTAAAAGTCGTACAACACGCACATGACCCCTCATTAATTATTATATCACTACATGACATCAAAGTATTTAGTCATCATACCACGTGTTTATTAAAACTAGTAACCACTAACAAAAATATATCCTTTTACAATATAGCCATTAATTTAGTGCGTATTCAGATTTTATACAATATAATATGAAAAAAAGGAGATTCTGTTCAACGAAATTTTCATAGAAATAAAATTTTATATGCTAAAGACTATCTTCTTCAATTTTTAAGGTCGCTCAGGTTCAAATTTTTCAGTTCCAAGCGTGATGCCAAATTTTTGTGAACATAGTTGCAAGCTTGGAGACACAATGCTCGAGTTGCGTTCATTATTGATTGGTGAAAAACTTTAAAATTGAGGTTTACGTTCATTCTCAGTTAAAAACAACACAACGTCCAGAAATATATATAACCTGTAACTATATCAGACCCAAGAATTAAATATTACTACCATATAATACGAATACTAGCATTGTTTATTCATGTGCATTAGTTGTAAATTGACATATGATGAAACTGAGTGATGCTCCTCAGAACTTGACTTATTTCAAATTGTACGTTCCATATTTTGAAGAGAAGGTTAAATGGCATAGATAAAACCTATTGAGGACAGTTACGAGCAGCAAAGCTAGTGAGGTCTTTTATGAGCTGCTCAAAACTGTACATTGTCTAGTAGGGAACCAGCGAGTTATTTTTAGCGGCCACGCCGTAAACTGTACATTGTCTAGTAGAGAACCAGCGAGTTATTTTTAGCGGCCACACGTAAACTGTACATTGTCTAGTAGGGAACCAGTGAGTTATTTTTAGCGGCTACGCCGTAAACTGTACATTGTCTAGTAGAGAACCAGCGAGTTATTTTTAGCGGCCACACGTAAACTGTACATTGTCTAGTAGGGAACCAGTGAGTTATTTTTAGCGGCCACACATAAGACCATGTCGTAAGAACAATCGACCAAACAAATTAACCAAATAATCGACCAAACAATTGATCAAACAATCGATTAATCAAGCAATCCATCAAACAATCCTTTAAATAATCAACGTTCACAGCATTTCCAAAGCATGAATAAACAATAGATTATGCAACAACAAACTTTGAATTGTCTGATACGTATGAAAATAAAACTTGCTGAACACTGCACTAAGTAAATGCAAAAATTGTATACAAGGTACGGAATAGAGATTGCTATATTATTTAGTTTCAATTTATTATTATAGCATTATTATTTCAAAATATAAAGTTTCATGAGTAGAATATGTCAAACTATGCTACCTACTTCATAGAAACTTCTGATTATCATCTGCTAGTTTATAAAACTGGGAAGAAAATTTCTAATTCAGCAGCATGCAAAATGTTTGACTCGACCCGAGAACTTTAGAGAGGAATACCGACGTTAAACCGACGTTAACGACGTTAACGACGTTAAACCGTTAAACCTAACTTGTGCCTGCGGGTTAAACCTAACATGTGCCTGCGGGTTAAACCTAACATGTGCCTGCGGGTTAAACCTAACTTGTGCCTGCGGGTTAAACCTAACTTGTGCNAAATATATCCTTTTACAATATAGCCATTAATTTAGTGCGTATTCAGATTTTATACAATATAATATGAAAAAAAGGAGATTCTGTTTAACGAAATTTTCATAAAAATAAAATTTTATATGCTAAAGACTATCTTCTTCAATTTTTAAGGTCGCTGAGGTTCAAATTTTTCAGTTCCAAGCGTGATGCCAAATTTTTGTGAACATAGTTGCAAGCTTGGAGACACAATGCTCGAGTTGCGTTCATTATTGATTGGTGAAAAACTCTTTAAAATTGAGGTTTACGTTCATTCTCAGTTAAAAATAACACAACGTCCAGAAATATATATATAACCTGTAACTATATCAGACCTAAAAATTAAATATTACTACCATATAATACGAATACTAGCATTGTTTATTCATGTGCATTAGTTGTAAATTGACATATGATGAAACTGAGTGATGCTCCTCAGAACTTGACTTATTTCAAATTGTACGTTCCATATTTTGAAGAGAAGGTTAAATGGCATAGATAAAACCTAGTGAGGACAGTTACGAGCAGCAAATCTAGTGAGGTATGTTATAAGTTGCACAAAACTGTACATTGTCTAGTAGGGAACCAGTGAGTTATTTTTAGCGGCCACACATAAACTGTACATTGTCTAGTAGGGAACCAGTGAGTTATTTTTAGCGGCCACACGTAAACTGTACATTGTCTAGTAGGGAACCAGTGAGTTACTTTTAGCGGCCACACGTAAACTGTACATTGTCCAGTAGGGAACTAGTGAGTTATTTTTAGCGGCCACACGTAAACTGTACATTGTCTAGTAGGGAACCAGTGAGTTATTTTTAGCGGCCACACGTAAACTGTACATTGTCTAGTAGGGAACCAGTGAGTTATTTTTAGCGGCCACACGTAAACTGTACATTGTCCAGTAGGGAACTAGTGAGTTATTTTTAGCGGCCACACGTAAACTGTACATTGTCTAGTAGGGAACTAGTGAGTTATTTTTAGCGGCCACACATAAACTGAACATTGTCTAGTAGGGAACCCTTGAGTTATTTTTAGCAGCCACACATAAGACCATGTCGTAAGAACAATCGCCCAAACAAATTAACCAAATAATCGACCAAACAATTGATCAAACAATCGATTAATCAAGCAATCCATCAAACAATCCTTTAAATAATCAACGTTCACAGCATTTCCGAAGCATGAATAAACAATAGATTATGCAACAACAAACTTAGAATTGTCTGATACGTATGAAAATAAAACTTGCTGAACACTGCACTAAAAAACTGCAAAAATTGTATACAAGGTACGGAATAGAGATTGCTATATTATTTAGTTTCAATTTGTTATTATAGCATTATTATTTCAAAATATAAAGTTTCATGAGTAGAATATGTCAAACTATTCAACCTACTTCATAGAAACTTCTGATTATCATCTGCTAGTTTATAAAACTGGGAAGAAAATTTCTAATTCAGCAGCATGCAAAATGTTTGACTCGACCCGAGAACTTTAGAGAGGAATACCGACGTTAAACCGACGTTAACGACGTTAAACCGTTAAACCTAACTTGTGCCTGTGGGTTAAACCTAACTTGTGCCTGTGGGTTAAACCAAACTTGTGCCTGTGGGTTAAACCAAACATGTGCCTGTGGGTTAAACCTAACATGTGCCTGTGGGTT
>VCRD01000628.1:201701-218032 GCA_006783055.1 Trinorchestia longiramus | reverse complement strand
GCGACCACATGTTGCAAGAATGACCGTCCAGAAACTCACAGAACTGGGATACGAGACTTAACCACATCCTCCATATTCTCCAGATGTTTCACCTACTGATTATCATTTATTCAAGCACTTAAGCACACTTTTGGATGGTAAAACTTTTAGGCCTAAACAAGAGGTGGAAACGACCTTCAAAGATTTCGTTGCATCACAGCCATCAACTTTTTATCAACAAGGGATAAATAATTTTGTAGTCCGATGGCAGAGATGCATAGCTGCTCAGGGTTCATATTTTGACTAAGTTTAACATCTCTATTGTTCATTTACCAAGGATTGAATGCATGCTTCTGAAATCGGCCATTATTTTTGTAACAACCTAATACATACGCAAGCTCGCAGTTGCTTTCAGTAATGCTGAATTTCTGTATCTAGGATAAGACACGAATGGCTATAACTACTTCTATTGCGTCTCAAAAATACTGCATTCTGTGTTTATTACTGTCACAAGAAAAATAAGATACATTTGAAATAAGCATAAGCATGGAAACTCCACTCGAATGAAGAAAAAGACTGAATCGAGAGCAAAAAAGGATAGTGAGAGAAAGATTAACTCAAGAACAACAAGCTGTTGTAAAGCAACAGAGGCAGGATCAGTATGCAAGTAATTCACAAGAACGACTAGAGGCCATACGCTCAGCAGCAAGACTAAGGCAGGCGCAGTAGCGTGAACAGGAGGATGATGACCAACGTTATGTTCGTAGAAGGAATCACAGAATAGCAGCACAAGAAAGAATAGCTGCTGAAATGATGGCAATATTTGCCATCATTTTTGATGGCACGGGTGCACTAGTAAAAGATAAATATCTAATCCTCTACCATAGCTTGTCACATAAAATTCTATGCAAATTGTTCACACACATTGAATCTAAGAGTAATACTGCATCACACGTCACAACTAGGCAAGAAGCTCAAGCCTAGAGGGGGCAAAACACACTGTAAGAGTCATGGTCGTACCCTGTATAGTACAGAGTGTTCCCAACTTTCGAACATTCGTAGATACGAACAACCTCTGACGGATGTCTATAAATATTCGTAAAATACCGTATTACATTTACAAATTCGTGTTTTGTACAGCGCCACATCCGACTGATTCCCCTTTCTGCCGCTACCCCCGCCGAGCAGCACTGGCTGATCTCCAACATTTCGTTCGTTGCTCCAACACTCGCTTCATTGTTGTGTTCATCTTAGTTCGTACCATCTTGGATACTTTACCGTATCTCATATATCTATCACCCGTTTCTCACGTGTTTATCATGACCAAGAAAGCAAATGCTAGTGATACATAGTGGTAAAAAGTGTAAGGCAAGTGATGATAGTGGTAAAAACCGCCAGGCAATAACCATGGGAAGGAAGATTGCTATTATCAAAAAGTTGGACAGCGGTGAGAAGATGGCTAATGTGGCACATACCTTTGGTATGAATCGGTCAACGATCGGAACAATTTATAAGGGGAAGGACTGCATGTGTTGTTATTATGTACTGTAATTATTTCTGGTGAGTCTTAGGGAATAGTAATGGCATTTAAATGACCTCAAATGGCAATTAAAGGTTGAAATTTACTATATAACGACTTACGAACAGCTGTTCGGAATGCATTGTGTTCGGAGGTTGAGAATTGGCTGTATACCAAATTCCTGTGTTGAATTATATGTAGATAACAAGCATGAGAGATGCCTGTCTACAAATATAGAAATCTGTTAGCCATGTAATCATTTATATGAATTTCTTGCTGTTCTACATTAAGTGATAGGAATATCTCAGGGTTGGGCATGGCTTGGATCAAACCCATTCACATTGAAAAATGAACATGAGAAGTGATTTAACAGCCACTATCACAATACAATAAAAATCTCCACTACACACAGAGAAACAGACTGCACTGCTAGCATTTCAATTCAATTTACAAGATTCTCTATTATTTTTGATGAAGTTTTTCTGGTAGTTACATATCAGTTCAGAAGTTTTATAGACACTAGAAACTTGTTTTGCACATAGATAAACAAACAGTCGAAACAACTTACAAAATCGTCCATATAAATCACACGAAGTATCACCTACCCTCCAAGCATGGCGACCTTGAGATTATCAGCAAAGGTGGCATTGAGGATGTAGGCTGGGTTGCCTCTCCTGTCAGTCACCTCCTTCCATATGTGCATCTCAGTCAACACTTGAGTCGCTTCTTTGTGTTTTGACACGACAGCTTTGTTGTTTCTGAAAACAGACACGGGATCATGTTGTGGCTCTAGGATTTAGCATTACTCTTGGGTACGGTACAGGATTATGTTGTGGCTCTAGGATGTAGCATTACTCTAGCCTACAATACAAGATCATGTTATGGCTCTAGGATCACATTACTCTAGCCTACAGTACAGGATCATGTCGTGGCACTGGGATGCAACATTACGCTTCGGTAGAGCACAGAACTATGTTGTGGCTCAAAACTGATGGAAATAATTAAAATACATCTGAGTAATTTATTAATAACTTTTTCATTTTTGCACATATTGATGCAAGAATCTCATGAAAATTCTATATGTCAATGTGTACTGTTGATTTTTTCACCAATTCAAAAAAATGAAATTGTTAAGGGAGATTTGTTTTTCATGGTGGAAATAATTATAAGACAAGCTCCAAACAATGTTCTTCCTAGTTTGTTCTGATGAACAGAAGCAGAAAAACTGCACATTATTTTATGAACAAACCTCTCACGCACACAAATATTTTACATATTAATCATTAATAAATACAAAGAAATTCTACTCATGATAATGAGGAAAAAGGGTAAATTTGTGTTTGTCACCATGAGGAAAAAATATTTAAATTCTATTGTAAGAGAATGAGCAAGGTCTTGTATGATTGTGAGGAATTATTTGAAATACCCCTGAGGTTATGACACAACATAACATTTAGACCAACCACAAAAATTCCAGCTGCCACTCCACGTTAACTTTTTCTGGGATGTTTTAAAGGATGATTTAAGCTCATGAGATCTCCAACAAAGTGTAAGTTTACCAGTCAGCCCAAGAAGAATTTGTTAACTTCTACATAGCTCACCTCATGTGATATTTTAGAACAGTAAAAATCCCCTGGATAGGATACAGCATCACTACCTCTAATGATGATCAGTTGCTTTAAATACACTTTTAAATGCTGTGTCACATGTGTTTCATTACCCTTGAATGAACTGAATTTTTTTTAACTCAAAAACACTTTATTAAATCAAACACATCTACTAAGAACACCCTTCTGAGGAAGAGTGAATAGAATACACCCAAATGGTTACACTAATATCCTTTTCATTCTATGACATACTTCATTGCTCTAGAATGAAAATATCAAACTCAAACATACAATTCACCTTTTTTTAACTGGTAAAGTACCTCAGTGCAAGGCAACCTAGTTTAATAAATTCAGGAGAAAATTAATTGCAATAGCAACAAAGTTCTATGAATCAAGAAATTGGCCTTGTGACAAAAACATGTTACACAGGTAACCCAGTCCCACTGAATAAATTGGCAAGTAAAGAAACCACAGAATAGAATTATACTTGATTCACCCAACACATTAAAGCTCAATCATCGCAGTAAACGACATGAGATGAACACACTCACCCTCCAGGCTCAGGAGAAGGAATCCATGATGCCACCAGCACCTGAGACACAGCAGGTCCAACAAAGAGCATCCTGTTGATGAAGTGTTGGCTCAGTGGTGGCAGCTCTCTGCACACATGTATTATATGTCAGAAGTGTTGGCTCAGTGGTGGCAGCTCTCTGCACACATGTATTATATGTCAGAAGTGTTGGCTCAGTGGTAGCAGCTCTCTGCACACATGTATTATATGTCAGAAGTGTTGGCTCAGTGGTGGCAGCTCTCTGCACACATATATTAAAAACTAGCTCGGTGCAAATGTGTAGGGTGGTGCATAAGAATCAGCCCCTTTTTAGAAATATAATAATGAATTAAACTTCAAGATCTTCTCTATCATTTACAATTATATCTCTCTCTTCCCCTTTACAGTGTTTTTATTAATAATTTTTAAAAGGAGGTCTTATGTTCGCCCCACCCTGTATATTATAGGTCAGTTCTGTGTACATTTACATTACAGGTTATATTTAACACGTTAACCGCCATGCCTGATATCAGAGATTTGTCACTACCGCCACGACTTTACCATTTTACGACTTTATCATTTAACCTTCCGTAAATATTTTAAATTAATTTTTGAAAATAATTATTAAAAATTTGGAAATGTACCACCGGTGGTACATGCGGCCGTAAGTGAAATCCTCAAATGTACCACCGGTGGTACATGTGGCGGTTAACGTGATAAACTTGGAAGCATAGAGAATGAAAAACTATTAGATCTTCATGCTAACTACTTTGGTTACTCTCTATATAAAAGAGAAGCACTCTTACACCTATGAAATAGATGCTAAATGATTCACCATTGTAGAATTCTATGTACATGGATTGGAAAAGTAACAATTCCTGTATTTTCTGCATTTGAAATTGATGTAAAATGTACACCTAATTTGTACCTAAAGATCCAAACATTCCAGCAGGGCCAACCTGAATTGAATGGAAACTACCCATTTAATTTAATTAAGAATTATGAACAATTCAACTTTGTTAACATCTAAGATAATTGCACTATTTGTACACTGGGAAGATCACTACCAATTGCATTACAAATTAATTTATTTTTAAAATTTTTCATTCTTACAGATGAATTAATTCAAGAATTAAAATTCTTAAAAAAATTCTTAATTCTTGAATATTCGTACACTAGGAAGATCACTAGCATTTGCATTACAAATGAATTAATTCATAAAATTGAAGTAAAATACCCCATACCAAGTTAGCATAATTTTTTCAAGAAGACAATACAAATAATGAGCCTCAATAATATTCATGCATGAGAAGCATTACAAGCACTACAATGTACAAAATTTAGGTAACAAAATCATGCCAATTATTTAGTCTAATACTGCATCACTTTAGCTTTGAATTTGATGGCATGCAATAGAATGACAATAGTTATCTGATGAACTGCAAATAAAAATATAAGATTTTTTTTGAAGTGTCTTGAATGATAAACACACTTCCCTGATCAACTCAACAGAACATCAAGGTACTCCACCACTCAGTGAACATCCTCAGTTCCACATGCATCAGTTTTCTAGCATCTGAAGAAGCATTAACTAACTGCTTGCACAGAGTCAGTTGACCAAACAATACACTCAGCATGCTAAGCCATTTGATGCAGTCACTCATGTAGATCAAGATGTTAAAGTTCATTTGTGCTGGTGAATTTACTACAAATAAATGTGATGGCATAGGTAATATTCATCACCTGTATTAATATGCTATGAAATATTCTACATCAAATTATTTTGAGCATTTTAAAATAATTTACTAATTGAGTCATTTTATAAATACACCAAGCTGCTACACTGGCAATTCATATGAAGTAATTTCAAATCCACTTGCTATTTTTGCAGAGGTTAAAATTCATGTTTTATGCATGGGAAACAAGTTGACCCTTAAAGAGAATTTTAGCCTCCAAATATCAATGTATATGCCAGTATATGCAATAATTTTCTACATTGTATCTACTATGATGCACTACCCTAATTTTTTAAGATTCTCTATTGATGCATGCTTAATTCTGAGTTTTCTATACAAATGAAATTAAAATTAGATATTTTTATATTATATTGTAAGCCATTTGATGCAGGCTTATAAATTTACTAAAATAACACTTGAAATGAAACATGATGCACTACTAGCAACAACAGTGATTAAAATAGTCAACCTCACATTATACATTGTCATCCAGAACCAATAATAAACCATTAGTAATCAAATAATTTAAAATATCTTATCTAAATAGAAGATTCTAAACACTGCAAAAGAGATCTACTTTTCTTTGTAGACAAGTACATGGTGTTTTTCATATACTGTTTCCTATGCCATGGCTTTGATGCAAAAGGTTTCAGCAGTCTCTGTAGAACCTATCACAGTTCAAGCCTTAAAAAAGCATCTACCAGAAAAATTAAACAGCAGCAACATAACCATTTGGTCAGCAGGCATCTCAGGGCAGTACTAACAAAATTTCAAACACAGCATGCATCCAAAAACCAAGTTTTGAAGTTTAGACAATTGATCCAGTGATAGCATCTACTGAGATTTCAACTAGTAACATAAAACCCTCAGTAAATAGTTAGCAATTGAACTTATAACTATGAGCCTGTCATGCAAGTGGATTGCATATTATTGTTCAGTATATTCTTCCATAAATAGTCTAAAATTTCCTGTCTATATCCAAAAATCAGGGTGTGCACTTTAATAAGTAATGACAGAAATGCAAAAGAAATTGCCTTTATCATCTGGATACCACTTTTGAAGCTTAACTAATTGACTATGTATGCTAAAACACCAGTCATTCCTTGCTAACATTGGAAATTTCTTCTACTGCACCAGTGTTACATTATACACACAAACATGGCCATTCTGAAAACAACAAAAAGAATAGAAGGAAAAAATGCCCAGTTGCTACAACACAATCTCAAAAATTTATATTATATAATGAATATTTGAGATTTGCATCTTCATTACTTAATAAAAATACAAAAATTTTACATAACAAAGCCTAAAGTTTCTTCATCTATAGTGATTAACATTCCACAAACACTGTGTATTGGCTATTTAGTAGAAAAAATAGCATTTTAGCAAATACAGAACTTCTCAATCTCTATACATTAAGAAAAATTTGTGATAGTTATTTCACACAGAACTTTATTACTTCTCAAGTTTTTTGTCCCAAATAATATTTTTGACTTAACTGCACTACATGAGCTGCTTCAATGTTTCTTTGTACAGATTTTTCTATTTTCATTATCATCTTAAAACTCCTAACAATTGTCTATATATAGAGGGAGAAGTAAAAATGTATATATTAAAATTACACATTTCTTTGAGTAACAGACTCATAGTGGTACATAATTGTATCATTACCTCAATCAGTAATATATGGCTTAGTATATGCAGGTACCATTACCTAGTAATTTAGAGCATAGTGTATGCAAATACCATTACTTAGTAACATAGAGCTTAGTGTATACAGGTACCACTACCTATGAATGTACAGTTGACATATGCATGTACCATTACTTAGTAATCTACAGCATAGGCAGGTACTACTACCTAGTAATCTACAGCATAATATAAGCAGTTACCACTACTTAGACTAGTGTTTCTCGAAGTAGTCCGTACAGCCCCCTGGGGGTGTTGAGGAAATGCAAGGGGGTGGTAGGAGGGTACATCTTGAATGGGGGGCATATATTACTGTATAATATACAGTAATATAATCATTAAGGGGCAGTGGAAAATCAAATAGTGTCCTAAGGGGATGGTGATTGAAAAAAACTGAGAAACACTGACCTAGACAAAGGGCTAAAATAAAGACAAGACCTGTTGTGATGGGATAATTCTTTTCTCTGCAGCATAGCATATTGGAAAAATAAAGCAAAACAAATTTATAATAATCACTCAATGAATTTACTCTACACTAAAAATGCTGAAATAGAAAAATCAAACTTTTCTCAACACTTCTACAAAACAAAGAGCAAAAATTCAACCAAAAGAAATAAAACATCAATAATAAGAAATGCTTGCTTAATTTTCTTTATCTTAAGTGCATTCATAGAGTTAAAAATTTTTAAAAATTGATATGTAGAATGTTATATGTTAAACTAGATGTCCACAGTAATTTAATTAAAACCTATCATAGATTCTACATATTATTCAATTTTATATTTTTAGAATGTATTAAAAATTTAAGTCAAGACTGGCAAATTGACAAGATTCTATAGAAATCATGAGAAGTCGTACATCTTGCCTGGCCTTTACCTGAACACAGCTAAACATGTAGCAGGACTGTTAAATAATCTCTCCAAAACATTGCGGCTAAGAGTTTTCAAATAGTCCTGCAAATTCTTGCATGTCAATGTTTCACTAGGCATTATAACCGGTTTGAGACTCGACAGGACAGATAAATAATTGAGATAAAAATAAACTCATACGACGTGTTTCCCCGCTGCAGAGTACTCGCTTGTAAACGTAAAGATGTTAAGGAGAAAAGTTACCGTTGAGGGCACCTTGTAGCAACAGGGGAAAAAGTTTTTTCAAATTATGAATTTTGATCATTGAAATAAGTGTCACGTTCACAGTATATGATTTTCTATCTTTGAAGAAGTTAATTCATTCCGTGAACAAAAAAATACAAGTTCCATAAGATGAACGGTATCATAGCAACTTATATGATTTAGTGGCAAAAGTTTTTCAACATAGGGCGTCAGAAGTGTCCTAAAAAGTTAAAGTCACATTGTTTGTTTAATCTAAATAACATACAAACTGTTAGAAACCACAGCGGAGCAGAAATACAACATTATTCTTTAACTAACATGCCGAATAATGAGCTCTGCTGGCATGCGAATAGTGTAGAATCGTGTTCGAAATTTGTAGTCATAGCAAAAGAATCGATGGCTTCATTAGACTACAAGTCAAGGACTACTATAAACAGGACGTGCAAGGCCATATAGCTGACTACGCTAGTGTAGGCCATTGCATTCTTAGTATCATAACATTTTCTATTGGACAAATTGTTCAAAAATGATTCTTCAAAGCAATAAAAGGGATAATAAGGGTTTACAGTAAATTTTAAATCATTTAGGGCATTGTAATGCTTAGAAATATCAATTTTAGCCGGACTTAACATGTATTATTGTATGAGCTTAGTGGCCACTTCATAAAAATCTGAGTTGCTGCAGTTTTAGACTTTACAAAATGAACTATAGTTAAAACTTTTCCAATGCAAACAAACAAACATACAAACATTCACGTAAATAAACAAACAGACAAAGAAGCAAAAACCTATCAAACTGCAGCGATTAGTCAGCCAACCGGGCCTTCTTGACAGAGGTCTGAAGAAGGACTGCATTCTCCTGCTAGTCTTTTTCTGAGGGGTTGACAGCAAATTTGAGGGGTTGACAGCAAATTGAGCGAGTGTAGTAGTCGTCAGAATACTGCCTTTCTTTGACTCGTACAGTTGCTTGACATCTGCAAATGATGCCGTTGTTTCATTGTCAAGACTGATCTTCTGGCCCTTCTCACTGATCCAGATGTTGCGGATGCAGTTGTTTAGCATATGTAGCTCTAGTTGTTTAGCTCCAGTTGTTTAGCAGATGTACTGTGTCAAAAAGGAGAAACCAGACACGCTCGTTGTCAAGAGGATACTTGGCTGTGGCACTACAATCACCTAGTCGTTCAAACAGCTTACAATACTGCTGGTTCACCTTGTGGTTGTCTGTAATAGACCCGATGACACGTCCACTTGCCCTCTCAACAGCAGCTGCAGCCTCCTTCACACGCTCAAGCTGGTATGTTGCAGTCAGCTTGTGGACAGGTGTCAGAAATCCTCAGACTAGGGCCTTTGTGCAGCGACTTCATCATAACACACGGAATAGACGTGGCCTTGCAGTTTCGGTTGTTCTCGGCCATGCCACTCAGCAACCCACCAGAAAATAAAACAGTTGAGCGAATCTGTACTTCATCTACCAAGAGAAACATTCTTCTGTTGCAGTGTCTGGACTTTGTCAAATGTTTCCCTCAGCACCTGGTCCTTGTCAATATATGAAATGATGTACTGCAGCTTGAGTTTGCATGGCAGCACCAAAAAGTCTCTGAGCTGTTCATAATTACACTTTATGTATGATTGAAGAGCAAAACAATAATTATTCATGGAAAACTGGTTCTGTGATAAAAGTTCCAACCGACGTGTCAAAAATACCAACTTTTTTTCCTTCTCGGTGTCGACATAGGCTGACGTGTGAGTTTGAAGGGTGACAACATTTTGGATCATTTTGTCAAACGGGATGCCATACATAATTCATTGCCAAGTGTACAGTTTCGTCGGACTGCGTATACGATCTCAAACCATTGTTGGGATAAAGTGTCTTAAAGAGTGGTACTAATACCGTTCTTGAACGCACTGAACGTCTGTGGGGAACACAGAGTGGGCTTGTTTTCGACAATCACAAAGAGGCTGCACTGACTGAAGTTGTCGGTCATGAACAAACACACAAGCCTTTCTTTCGATCTTGAAATAATCAAGTTCTTATACTGCTTCTGTAGGTTACGTTCAGGTTTGAAAGCATCAAATGAAGTAATCTTATCCTTCTGAAGAAAATACCTCAGTTGTTGGTTTTCAACTTTCGCCGTGCGAGGTGCAGGTTTTGGAGATGGCAGACATGAAGCAGGCACATTGAAGATACTGGGAGGGATTTCCGATCGCATAGAACCACCATGCAATTTGATCAAAGGTGGGTCAGCACCCCATTGTATCTCACAAATGAAAAACTTGTCTGGATCAACAACAAAGTTTTCACGAGGTGGAATAACATCAAGCCACTTCTGTCTCTCGGACTGCTCTTTCGGCATGCAAAACACACGGCGCCTGTTTTCCTTATTGTAATTACCCCGACAGTTCACAACCCCACACTTGTTCGGCATTTTTAATACATATAATTAGCAATAAACTTTGTAAACAAACAGTATCCACTTAAAAATGCAGCCATGTGCCTCGAAATAAAGAACAATGTCCGATTCAAACCGAGCGACAGACAGCGACGAAACTCGCACTGTGACATTTGATTGACTGAGCTCACTCAGCTCAGTGAACTAACCTGCGCTAGCGTAGTCAGGTATATGGCCATGCACGTCCTGTTTATAGTAGTCATTGCGATCAATATAAATTTACCTTTCTGAGCACTGAATTTCGGTTGACTACCGAATCCAAGCACATATCGAGACGAGTTAAAATTTTTGCTCAATAACATTAAGACTTATACCCAATAAAATAACAAATCCGAACGATCCTTATTGAAACAAAAATAATTCACCTTACAAACCTGTTTATATATTTCTTGTTATTTTGGCATTTTCTCACCACTTTCAAAGTTTTTGAGCATCCTTAATGTCGTTGGTTTATACTTTTTTATGCCTACGTAGTAAACGGATAATGAGGCTAGGTTCAATAAGTTCATCTATAATACTTGGAATATGTTTGATTTTCATAACCTTTTTGTCAAACTTTCTTTGCAGGAAAGATTTTACCTAGGATTTCAATAAGACAGCATCCATAAACCCAAGTTTGACGATATCTTACGTATCAAATTCACTGAAAGTGAATAATTCTTTTTATCTATATTCTTATATAACACCAATTAACATACATAGGCTACTTATGAGCACAGCTCAACCTTTGCAAGGATTTCTTGAGAAAAATCTTTGTAAGTGAATCCTCTGTTTGGCCTCATATACATACATCAAATATTACATAAAATTCGTTGGAAAAGATTATGTATTAGTCATGTATGCTAATAGTTATTTCCTATAATTTTATTTTCAGAAGCTCACTATGACAACGCTCAGAAACATAACTCAACTATGAATTAGGAGTATAATTCCTTGAACTACCACTTCTACTATTTGTAACTACACAATAAACTCAAACTTGCCAATGCAAGAGCTAGGAGGGCACGTGTATACACGCCCAAAGACAAGTTTTTGCTACAGTCAAGTCTTATCCCAACCCCAGAAAAAACAACTCATGGAAAAAACCCGAACAACTGGATTTCTGTACAATGTAGTTAGCAAACCTGAGTTTTCCAACAGTTGGTGTGTCTCATCGAAGCAGTGTGAACACGCACAGGACAAGAGTCTTATTAAATACACTGCATGTATTGTATTCAGAAAGGAAGTTCATAATATAAGTCATGTAGATCGATGAATTCCCGGATGTGTGTTTGGGCCTGCCACCATAGAGTCTCCAGACGTTTGCCCCACTCACCTCAACAATACGAGGGGTTGAGTACACTTTCGGTTGAAACCTGGTAGCATACATGTTTTCCTAAGCACTCACTCACAAGGGTGTAAAATAAATATTTAAATAATACCAATTGTATCTCCATCTCCCTCTATCTCTCTACCTGTGTGTGTCCGTCCCATTTTTTTTCAATTTGTTACTGAAGGAAAAATATTGGATTGAAATCAAAATCTAAAATGAATAACTATTATAACTTTTATTCCCACTACTCTATTAAATATGTATATTCAATTCATCAATATGTAAAAGTAAACAATGTATTTTATTGCGTAAATCCTTAATTTTATCATTTTAAACCCGTGGAATTTTCACGGGTACTACACAAGCCATGTTATCGGTAGATAAGATACAGAATGGAAGTTTTGTATGTATTCATAAAAAATGCTCATTAATACACAATAATTCGACGTATATTTTTAATACATTCGTTTTTATAATAATTTCATATAAGACAAATCTAATCAAACTTATAGTGTCATATAAGTTTATACCAACCAAGTTAACTTTGGATTACCAAAGGTGAGTATTCCCAGTACCCGTGTATATATTAAGCTAGACTAGTGTGTATGCCCGTTAAGAATCACGGGTTTTAATATCATGCATTTGAAGGAAGAACTTAAAGCAACAGATTCTCAGACCTAATCAGGAAGTCTACGGGTTTAACTCCAGCAGTTAAGAATCTATACATGTATTTAACGGAGATTTCCATTGTAATAACATAGATAAAATTACGCACAAAAAATATGTAATCTATTTATTTAAGGAGACACCTGGCGTTTTATTATATAGTGTTGATAGTTCCCGAGGAAATTTCACCGTTTAAAAGTAATAAATTAAGGATCTATGAATCTAGATAGTACCTTATATGGTGTATATAATATACACACGGGTACTTAGATTAGTCAAGTTTGGTATTCGAAAATTAACTTGGTTGGTATCAACTTAATAACACTGTAACTTTGATTAGATTTGACTAATTTTGAATTAATATAAAAAAGAATGCAATAAAGATTTACGACGAATTATTGTGTTTTAAATGAATATTTTTCATGAATATTTACAGAACTTCCGTTCTGTATCTTATCTACCGATAACATGGCAGCGGAAATTTCAAGGTTTAAATGTGACAAAATTAAGGATCTATGAAGTAAAATACATTCATCACTTTTACACATAAATTAATTTAATATACACATTTAATAGAGAAACGGGAAAAAAATGAAAGTAGTTATTTACTTTAGATTCTGATTTCTGTTCAATAATTTTTCTACAGTAATAGATTGGAAGAAATGGGATGGATACACACTGATAGAGATAAAGACAGATGGAGATAGACTGTGTATTATATAAGTAGATACACGATATAAGGTACTATCTTGATTGCATACATCATAAACTTGATTCCTTTTAAACCGTGGAATTTCCACAGGAATTATCTTGCTCATAATATAATAATACTATTAGAATATATATAAAAATTGAATTTACGTTGTCTGCAGTTTCTGAGTGTAACTTTATAAATTTTTCAAACGAGTGAATATGGGTAGCTAAAATAATCCTGAATTTCCTTATAAAATTCTTACCTTATTGAAAGATTGCATTGCATCCAGGGTTTCAGGGAGAAGAACGAGTTCAGTCACGTAACTTTCGTCGGTGATATTATTCTTGTGTGTGTGTGATCCCACTGACAGCCGCAGCTCTCGCCAGCTATGATGGAAAATACGTTAACTATTATGGAAAATACGTTCACAATAAATGGCAAACAGTGCAGAGTTACTCTGGACAGTACAGGACTAAGTTGGAGTGTGCAGGACTCCTCTCATGGTAAGTCAATTGGTGATGGAGCTAACCTTGTGCTCAGAATTGTAATCAGGTTCTATTTTGCGTAGAGAGAACCTAAACGAAAACTGTCTCACTGAATATGCTGCATGAGAACTGTGGTGCATTCGGAGGCCTTGACTTAGTTTCTTTTGCTTACCGGGATCCTGTGTGTTCCTCTGTCTTAGAGATGGACGAGTAGTACTGTCGTATGATCAATTGGTTTACTGAAACTTATTGTTGTGAAGAGCTTGTGGCTCTTAAGATCATTGAGTTGGTATAAGGTACATGAAGAGTGCATGTATTCACATCATCGGAGTTTACTTGAAGCAGAGGAAGTAACTGTTGTCGTTTGTTGTATCTTTAGATTTGCTTAATTGAACTAAAAGAACTGATAATAAGTTTCATTTTTAATTATCGCGCAAGAGTTGTAAATGTTTCTAAATTACTGAAGCAACATGCTACGGCTCAGTCAATTATGCGATTGGAATGTATTACGGTTTCATCACTCGTAAATTATAAAAGAAGAATTAAAAAATCCCTCAGCATGCGTGTCGGCTCAATCAGATCGTCTTCTAATTTAAAACATCTTAATTTTAGAGTAAAATTTTTCTAAAATGAATTATTTCACTATGAATTTAGCACAAGTTTAAAATTTGTTTTTATTCCAGAAAAACCAATCCTGAGTTGAAAATATTTTCGGAAGCTGAAATTCAGAGGAAAATTTTTTCCTTCATTTCACCCCCTGAGAGTACTGGACATGACCTTATTTGAGCTAAATTATTGCAGGCAAGTTCAGAGTCCCTGCTGCGGAGGTCATCAGTTGCTGGTCATGTCCGAAGGGTTCCTTGAAGTGCTGCCCTCGTCAAGAAGAAAATCTCACGAACTACCCTGAGAATGAGGGTTTGACGAGTGAAGACAACGAGAGCAAACTCAGCACGATCAGTACTACCTCTAACTCCTTATTACCTGGAAGTAATTCTGGGTTTCATTATGGTACCACGGAAAGAAACAATACAAGTCAGTGTGAAAGCAACGCTGGGCTCAGTACCGATAAACAGCATTCCACTGTGGCTCCTTCCAGCATTCCAAACGCTCACGGCGAAAAGTCGAACGACGACTCAAGTTGCAGGTTAAAGGAGCGATTTACTGGACTTCCATTCAAAGATTGCGTTCACTCGAAAAAGTTAAACAAAACCCCAGCTTTAGCTGTGGAAATATGTGAACGAGTCCTACCCTCATCGCTGCTGAGGGGCTGTTGTAGTGGTGACGGTGAGGTCATGGTGACGACTTGGAAGTCACGGGTGTTAGTGCTGCAACACGAGGCCACCGACACCGTCAGCTCGTGGCTCAAAGCCCTCTGGGAGGTAGTGACAGGTGAGAGGCACTGACGCTGTCAAATGATACCGAGAAAACTACACAGCTATTCATATGATCTTCTGACGCAACTCGTCAATAATCACGAGAGAAATGAGTGAAACAAAGATTATTTGTACAAAGCTTTTTTTAAAACCTAATAGATTAGATTAGATTAGAATGAGGCTATAGGAACGAACCTTCTGGCCCATTGAAGTTCATGTAAAAAATATACATGGATGATACAAAACATATGTTTGAAAGTATTTGACGAAAGAAAAATTCCGTATTCCATGTTCAAATCTATGGATTACATATTTTAATAAAAACAGCAACAGCTGAAATCAAATAGATATTGATTCGAGATGTTCAGAACATAAAACTATGATGTTAGGTCTTACGCAACTCAGTTGCTATAACACTAGCCAACAAATTTTCCCTTTGTCTTTGCTACTAGAGGAAAGCGTGTTGAAATTACCTAATTTTTGTGCACTGGCTCCATATCTGTGTACAGATTTGTCTTATAACACAAGGTGCGTGGGTTGTATAATTAAATATGTACACATATAGTACGTTTATTACGAGCATAAAAATAAATGAGACGTTTCTGGACAAAATTTAGAATTAGGGTACCCTATTTGTTATTATCTACATTCTTGTTCGGACCCAGACAAGATATTTATTACATACGGAAAGTAGTACTTACCTGTGTCGTTAAAAATATTTAAGACTCTTGCTCCTGCGTTTGTGAATGTATATAGTTCTCCTGCTGTAAGAACCAACAGTAGTTACCCATCCCGTTTTTGTTGAAGCGCCCTTGATACCAGTTTTTCATCCCTGCGATACCTTGGTGGAACCTTTTACCATGTTCGTCACTGATGGGAAGAAATTTAGACGAGAATATTAGAAATGCATCTTTAGAGATATCCGACACCCCATAGCTTGATAAGCCTTTATCATGTTGTCCACTACTTCTACATACACAGTTGTTAGCCCTATGATTACCAAGGAATTTCTATATACACTACATGGAGAAATAAGTCCCATGCTGTCAACCCGAAAGAAGTGAATTTATTGCTGAAATCCTTGTGACGAATCAATTCGCTGATCTCCGGTCCTACAAAAACGAATGCTTAACACGTTGGCTCCGAAGTGGTACGTATGT
>VCRD01000628.1:143184-201201 GCA_006783055.1 Trinorchestia longiramus | reverse complement strand
TTAATATAAAGGGGTGGAATATAAATCTTCCGTGGATGTACCAAAGGCATTTGTTGCGCGTTGTATCTGCCAACTGTGTGTTTTCTTTCGGGGCACTTTTTGACAATGTAAGGTGTGGCAACAGAATTTCCTTTTTTAACACGTTGCCTGCGATTGCCTAGCTGGTGCAAATCTTTACTTTGTACACACAGTCACTAGAAAGCCTTGAAAAAATTATAGAACCTAACCTGAGTGACCCACCGGCGGGTCGTATCGCACTCAACGTGTTAAAGCTCATTGCTCTGAAAAAAGGAAGTTATGTTGTTGCATTTTGTACGTAAAATGATTTCTGTCATCATGGCTGTTCCATTGATATAAAAAACACATACTCTTCGCATGTCCTAGCTGTAGTCTAAAAAGTAAAGAAATGACCACTTATGATGCGAGTAATGAGCATCTTCTAAAATAATTTTTTATGAGTCTTGTGTCTCCGTCATCTCTACAATATGTGCGACAGGAATAGAAGGTTTTAGGTTGTCATTGTGAAGCAACAAAGCTTTGAGGCTAGTAGTGCTTGCATCCATAAATAGTCTCCATTTATTAGGTAAATGCTTCTTTTTAGCTGATTCGTGAGGCCACTTATATTAGTACAGATACAAACACCATCTTCTCTGTTATAAAAGTCAGCTAAAGCTTCATGGCGCTTACAGAAAGTTAATATTTATGTGCCGTTCTCTAGAACATTTCATTGCTGTAGTCTGGAGCCCGACAGTTCTGCATTCGCGTTTTACAATGACAAATCCCTGATCAAATCATTCACTCTCTATTGATTTATCAATTGAATCTCCTTTTTCTAAGACTCTTTCACATACATTTCATAATCATTGTTATCTTCCTCTTCAGGCAATGAAGCATCTTCTGAAACTGCACTAGCTAATAAAGGAACTGGGATTGGTATCTCCATATAATGGGGGAACTGGTTTCATAACTGACTCACAATCTATGTATATACTTTTTGACCTGTTTTTATTTGAGAATCTCTTTATATTTGTTGCACAAAAGTGGCAACCAGAATCATGATTTGTTGCCTCACGCCTCACCATTGGTACAACAAAAGACATCCCGTTCCGTTTTCACTGCGTGAGCTCTGTGTCACATACGGTACAAGTTTTGTGAGGTGTACAGGGCTTAGCTTGGTCACCAACTTTACAATCAAAATAAGACTTGTATGCAGTTTTCCCTTTTTTTAATTTTTCCGCTGGTTGCTCGGAGCATACCTCTCACAAATATAACAAAAGTTGTCCTGGCTATGCAAACATTTTCGCCGATTCATGTTTCCGATTTAGTTGGCATATATTCTCGTATTTACTTTCAGCTACAAATGAATTGGGAGAAAAGTTTGGAAAAAATGAATCACTGTATGAACTACCGTTTCAACACCACAACCATAACACAACTACTATAATAGTTAAATCTAATAACGTAAACACAGGAACAAAACGCTCAGAACACATCGCTTCACTGTGGTAGCCGAAGCACCAGTTCATAGATGCGTAACTAAAGATTATGTTTGTAGCTTAGGAACCTGACGTGATAGAACACTTATGATTACAAATTTGGAATTAGCAAACTCGGTTTTATATGAAAAAAACAATTAGCTAAATAGCAAAACTTTTGTTGAGTGTATAATTAAAGTGCTCCTGAAGCTCACTGGATGATACCGCAACAGGAGCGTTGTAGCTCAGTGATCACAGGAACTACATATCTAACGCCGAGTGTTGGGTGTCCATAAAGTCTCTTTACCATTTCAAATATTTGTTGGGAAAATAGTAAAGAGACTTTATGGAGACCCTGTGCATTCTTTTACTTTATCAAACTGGTGATCCTCCATGAAAAATTAAACATTTTTTTAAGTTAGGTGTTGATTTCTGTTGCTGACATTCGTCTTATATCTTGTAATAGAATAGAATGAGGCCATAGGAGCGAGTCTTTTGGCCCATTCTTGGGTGGGGATCCAAGTCCTATGCCATGTACTAATACTAATGCCGTGTACAATACTAATAGAATAGAATAGAATAGAATAGAATGAGGCTATAGGAACGAACCTTCTGGCCCATTCTTGGGTTGGATAATTATTTCGATAATTATTCGGTTACCCAAGTCCCATGCCGTAATTCTAGCCGCGTCAACCATGGCGGCAGCGGGATTCGAATCCGGGTTTTCCCGCTCGTAAGCAGATTCGCTCACCAGTCGACCATGCTGGTGGTTATCAAACTGGTGATCCTCCAATGTAATAAATGTAGTATTAGCTCCTTCAACTATTCTACAATAGCACTGAACAAAACAAGGTACTACCTGATTCAAGTAGAATTAGTATTCCATAAAATTCTTCCTTATTAACTTATATTGTCTCCGTGTCATCCGTTTACGTACCTACGCCCATGATATTTTGAAGCAATCTTCGTTATTCCGAGTCTAACAGCTCGTCTTGAACGTATGATTCAGGTTCCTTCCAGCAACATGTGACATGGGCGTTTAGTTGGGAATTTCTCGTTAATGTTAAAACATTTCTCCGGAGCAGGCAGTCCAGCGCGGCCCCGTCATCTGCTGGTGCTAGTGAACCCTGTGAGCGGCAGCAAAACGTCGGAGAAGCTTTACAACTTGCGGGTTGCTCCATTCTTGCATAGAGCTGGCATTCGTGTCACGCTCAGGAAGGTAGGGCATTCGTCCGTTTTATGATCTTTCAGTAGAAGGAAATATCTTCGTCTCGAGGGGACTTTTATCCTTATCACCACATATAAACTAACCTGTTTTCTGCCACCGAGATCTCTTGAACATTTTTTGAGAAGCAAATGCTTTCTGTTAATCCGAGTGGATGGACATAACAGATTGGTCAGCTCAGGTACTGCAACTTATACTAACTGTTACATGGAAGTTTTTTTGATGTTGCTTTGATTTCTGTTAAAAATTTAAAGCATAGAATTAAATTGAGTAACACGTTTACTGCCATAAGAAAAACCCTGTGGATGAATTTTCTTCGACGGACCTTTACTTCTATAAAAAATTGAAGCATTATTCAATTGATTGCGTTGCCTTATGATTTTTTTTATATATGAACAGTCAAATTTTGACTCGTACGTAATTGATTCTTGTAATGAATGGGACATTAATACGAGTCTGAATAAGAATGTCGTTTCAACGTAAAATATCAATGAGACTAATTTCATAATATGAGACACGAGAAATACGAGGATAATAATATTCCAGAAATACTCGTAAAATGGGAACCTAATTGATAATGCATGATAATGTGTTGTAATATATATGAAAATAACTTCTGCTTCTAGCTAAGTTTCGATTTCAGTACATAATTTTCTCTTGTGAAACCATGAAACCTGGACACAACTTTCTTTACCTTGACCGTTTTATTTCTGAGCTCGTGACTTGTAGAATGGTTGTAGACGACCCACTCTGGGCACGCTGGGGAGTTGGCTGCAGAGGCGGCGATGGAGAGCGACGTGGACGGTGTGGTGACGGTGAGCGGAGACGGCACTTTTGCCGAGGCCATCACTGGGTTAATGAGAGCCACGGCGAGCCAACTTGGAGTGTCCATCGACGACAAGAACACTGCGTTTCCCAAGATCAGCGTCACCCTCGGACTAATTCCCAGTCAGTGATACTCAACCAAATCAAACTTCACTAAAATTGATTTGAAACACGTGAATTCATATTTACATTGCCGATTTAACGTAGAACAGAACTTGAAATTACTATTAATTCCTAATCAGTAATAATTAATCAAATGGCTGCAACTTAGAAAACTTAACCTATAACGCGAGACACGTGTACCAGCGCGTCGTTCACACAGCTGTGTCACTAGGGATATTTTCAAGTCTGTATCCACAAACTGTACGTATACTTTCCAAAGTTTCAATAGAGTTCGTCCCGAATCGTCGTTCGTTAGTTGGGCTCCAGAAGGTTCTCGTACCAGAGTCTGTAAAACGCCTCATGTTCAAAAAAATAAATTAGATTGGATTTATTTCTCCCTACCTGTACTTTGATTTATGAAAAACAGTGTTTTTGTTCTGCTGTGCTTTATGCCTTAAGAATTAGTTTCCATACCACCTGGTAACTTTATTTTAATGTGCATGTGAGCGTAAATGCTCCACAAAATACCATTTTACTGGAGCTAAGGAAAAGGTGTTGTCTCATGCCTAATGCCTGTAACAAACTATTTCCTAGAAATAGACATTTTAAAATTATATTTCCAAAGATGATCACCTTTCATCTAATTACAAAGAAAAACCCATCATATGTGTAAAAATATAAGTACATATATACATATATGTATTTATTAATTTTCATTACGATTATTACACAAACTACTATTTTACTAGTCACTGAGCTAATCTACACGAAGAACTACTATGGTTCGATCGGGGAATGGTTCCCAAATAAGAAAAACACGAGTTAATTATTTCAATTGTTCCTTTCGGCTTTGTCAACTGGTTGAGCATGTAGTCTTGCATGTATTTCTGTGACACATGAAACTGTTGTGCCGTGCAACACTCCCCACGAGGCTCAAACATGGACATAGTGTTTTCTTTGAGTAATCTGGTACAAGCCCTTAGCTTATATTTCTAGTTTATTGGAAATTAAAGTGATCATAATTAACAGTGTAACCGATTGATCGGCACCGATTGATTGGTTGGTGTAACCGACCTAATGGGAGCTCGATTTTTTTACCATAAGACTACAGGTCAAGCAGCGACGGGTTTTAGTTTAATTTTTAAAGTTATTTTTCAGGCGGGTCCTCAAACGTCTATATGACATCGTGTCATGGTACAGAAGACGTCACAACTGCAGTGCTTCAAATCATAATGGGTGAGTTAAAAGAGCTTAGATATGGTGAACTTATCTGTTCCTAGGTAGTACTGGAAGTTTAATTTTCAATGCACTGAAAAAATGTTCATCAAATTTGGTCAAAGGTAAATTATGTCTTAGAAAAATTCGAACACAACCAATTTATTAAACTACATTTAGAAAATGAATTGAAAATCTATATCATTATCTTTCACTACGTGTAAATAAAGAGACAACACAGACCACTTGGTTTCAATGAGTGTCTTTTACCAGAGTATACAGCTTACACTAACCGGACCCTAAAACGAATATATCAGAGAAAACGTAAATGAAGTTTTCAACAATCTTCTCAATGTCTTTACTGATATTATCGTCTTCATCCAGGGTTGATCAAGTAACAGCAAACCTCATGAAAGAAGAGTTTGAACATCACCATGTAAAACGTAATCTTAACTCAACACGTTTGTTGCGATTGCCTAGCCTGTGCAAATCTTTACTTTGTATACATAATCACTAAAAGACTTGGAAAAAATAACAGAACCTAACCTAAGTGACCCACCGGTGGGTCGCATCGCAACAAACGTGTTAACTTACATTTTAAGGCCCATTGTAGTTCGGGCCTCTATTACGGCCATTAACTCCATCTAAAACACACACATACATCAGGGTGGCATCTTACAGTTTTGTGCCTGTGTCAGGCTTGCCTCAGATAATTCTTCATGGGACATCATAGGTCATTCCATGGAAAAAAAATCAGCCAAGTGTGGGCATTACTGGAAGAGCTAACTTTCATAAACAGACCCTAATGCTTAGCAGGAAGTCACACTCTAATTCAGGTGACTAGTTGTTCAAATTCAAAGTTTCTTATTTGATGCATACACTAGGAAATTCTTCATTCCATCCACAACAATCATGTTGCATTCTTTATCCAGCCCTACAAGATAACTCGTACTGGAGTCCTCTTCAACACACCTAGCATTCTACTTCTTCTCTCCATACTAGTCACAAACCACATCCATAAAGCTTTCTCGCTCGTGCTCATGTGTACTACAATCTAAAACCTAAGAAATTCATATTTACATTTCTAAGATGTTTCTTCTACTACTCTGCACCTCCATGAGCGCCTATTCACACTTAATGCCTTACACCTGATGGCAAACAGGAGTTGGCTGCCACAACTTCCATGATAGAACATGTTTGACATGTGGTCAAACCAAACTTTTGAAAAAGTGTTCTCAAGGGTCATGAAATCATGGCATTAAGGTTGTGAAAATATGTACATATGAAAAATATGTAGGTAATGCCGATGATTTCACTGTCGCACTAAGCATGCGAGGTGAATTTATTTTAACTGTAGCTTTTGTGCGAACAATATGTGTCGTCCGATATGAAAAGGTATCAGTGCTTTAATAGGTAAATAAAACCTTCAGGAGGATTTTTTCTTTAATACTGCAACTTTTGGCATCAGGGTATTCCAAAAAAGTTAAACGAAATTTTATTTCTGTAAGTATTTTGAATATCAAACAAAATTGAAAATAAAATCTGCCAATGAGAACATCTACAATAAAGATCAGAGCACCTATCTTATGCATGCAATTAGTATATTAGATACCAATGAATAACAATAAAATATGGATTAACTCTATTTTGGGTACCCTGTACATACATATAATGAGCATTTTAACTCGCACGAAAATTTCACTTATAGTGGAGATACAATTCAAATTTATGTTACAGGCATGTGCCGTAGCATGCACTTAGGCGGCGTCTACGAGCAAGACAAACTCGTGCACGTGAGCACACTAGGTCTCCATGTTGGGTACCTAGCAGGCGTGCTTGAAACGAGCAGCACCCTCCGGCACCTGGGACCCAAGCGAGAAATTGTGGGAGGAGTGAAGGAGTTCTTCCTAAACAGGTGGATTCTTCTATTTCTGCTACAACGGCAAGGTTGTTCAATCCTGTATAATTGAAAGTGATATGCACCTTTTTAAAAGTAGGTTCCATATCTTTGAAACGACTTCACATTAGGGTTTCATGAATACTTGTGATTATACATATGGTGAATTTGAATATCGAAGTGATGTAATTTTCTCGGTTAAAAGGAGATATAGTTTAGTAGTTGAAAACTTTTTATTTGGATATTCCAAATGGAGTAATAATGTTATGAAAAACCGGTATAGTTGCAAATCTTGTAAAGTTCTTTTTATTTTACTGTTCAAAATTCTGAAATATATAACTACCAGAAGCCCTAAGTTGAGTGAAGATATATGTAATTAATTTTGCCTCATGTACACGTGGCTCTCAACTTCGTGCTGTTTACATCCAGATCTTACGAGTGTGAAGTCCGTTACTTGGCTGAGGAGAACGTGCGAGACCTCCTCCACCTCGACGAGCCGGAGTGTCAGGCCGCCTGTCTTGCTTGTCACGCTTCCTCCACTCAAGTCAACACCCGCCACAGTCAAGGCAAATGGGTTCAGGTGCGAACTGTAGCGACATCGTTGTATGGTTTTGCCTGTCTCTCTCAAGTTATGGGGATTTTAATTTGCTATATAATAATTGACATCAATATATGTAGATGGTAAAGTAATAAACAATAAACAGTTTTTTGTAAGTGTGCCTAATCAAAATAATGGCTTTTATTATGTTCTCCTAAAAGATAGACATGAGTTATCTAAAAGTTTGAGTTTCTATGAAAACGATGCTCATTTATCTTTTTGAAATTGCATACAAATTTCTAACACGCAACCACAAAACTGTTCTATGGGACTCTCTTGTTTGAATACAGTTTTACTCAGCAGGACGCATCTCAATTCGAAAGCGTTGGCTATTAAGGCTCAGTTGTGAGAGCTTAATTGATCTTCAAGAAAGTTTGTATATACTTGTAGCATTTCTTCTGTTAATCCTATCAGAACAGCGACTGAGGAGTCTTCCCTTTCTTTGTAGCCAACAATAGCTGTGAAAAAATACATATAATTTCTTGATGGAATCCTTTTACGAATCACGAGACTGATCAAATTCCTATAAGTGGTGACGTGTTTTCGTAAAAAAAATAGGAGCTAGAGGCTCCTTAATTCTGATCGAAAGTCCAAACCTAAAATCCCCCCCGTTCCCACGATTTGAGGTTGATAGGCTGTAAATAGAATCTATGTATTTTTTTTAGGCTAAAGGCGTGTACAACTCCATTGCGATGAATATGGTGAGAGCGGAGTGCAAATATTCGAAGTACGGCCTTTCACCCATGTGCCACGTCAACAACGGCTACTGCGACGTTGTCCTGGTCCCCAAACTATCGAGATTGCGCTTACTTCTCCGCTTGTATAGGCAATCATCAACGAAGGATCACGTGAGTTTCAAATTAAACTAGAGGCTTTAAAATGGAGTATACATTGCCTAGTTCAGTTAAAGCTACTGGTCAACCAGTGCTAGTCTTGTTTTGAATAATCTTCCCTCCCATCTTCTACTCAGGTTACCAAAGCTCTTGTCCAGGCCTTCCGCACCTCTGAGCTTCATTGCCGCATTCTCACTCAGCCATCGCCCGTGAGCTGTGATGGAGAACTCAGATACTACCCAGAATTTGTTTTAAAGTGAGCATTTATGAGACAGCGAACAACAAGCAAAAAATATTTCCAATGTAGCATACAGCAGACTTTTTCTCATCGGTATTTCAATCATTAACGCTAACCTCTTGAGACATTTTGATACTCCCAGCGACTCTTCCCGTCCTTGTGTAATACGGCTTGAGGTAGACGTTCGTATGAGCTTGTTACTAGCATCACAAAATTGAGTTCTGCGTGGAGACCCGATTCAGGGACTCACGTATCACAAGTGTGAGCTCCGCACGAATAGATCATTTAGAGCAGGATCATTCTTTAGTGTTGGTAATTGTTGAGGACAGATTGTGAAGTATAGCTCCCACTGGGAGAAGCTTTGTCCCATACCAGATGTAGCATATTAACAGTTGTCAAAGTCACAAAGAATTGCATTCTAGACTACATAACTTGGGAAGCATTATTACGTACATTTGCACTATTAAAGTACTACCTACTTTTTGTCTCGTCACAGGATGCACAGACACTGCCTGCCAGTGTACAGCCGTGGCCGGGAGCCTCTGTCTACGCTCGACATGTCCACCCTCACCAATTACTTCAAATGAAGTCAGTGTCAGCAGCTACATTTCTCTTGTTAAAAGCAGTAACTAGTGTTAGAAGCTCTTCCCATCTTCCTTCAAGTTTGACCATCACCATTGTTACTCATTACCATGAGCAACGCGCACGCTGATATTCTTGAATCAGGTCAAAATTCTCTGCGTTATTATGCAGCGACAACTTACGTTAGACGAGTATGATGATTTCTTAAATAATATTGGTATGGATATCCAGTGCTCATCAAAAGGTTTTTGGCATCAAATTTTCAAATATTTCCAGTCCACAAACTCAATATTGCCTTGTTTGGATTGTTGTGCTAAGTTTGAATGAAGCCTAGTATTCAACAGCAGCCTTTAAATTCAATGTATTCAAATTCAACACCAGAATTTGAGTTACAAACAGTTTCGATTGGTTGACATAACTTCACAAAATTTGGATTATTTGATATTATTTTTTACAACTAGTGATCTTAAGGCTGATATTGACAAGTGCCCGTATGGGAGTTGGGTGGCAGTCATGGAACTAGGATAGCAAATACCAGAACTGAAGAGTAACTATGGGACTTGGGTAACAACCTAAGAATGAACCAAATGGTTCGTCCCTGTTACCATATTCTATCCTCGGACTAGAGAATGTTCTATGCCCACAAGTACAATTTCTGTATATTTGCCTTACAGGGAGGCAGCTGGTTATGGGAGCTCCGTGCAGGCACATCAAGGTACATTACAGTCAAGGCATGAGACATACAAATTATTTATCGATATAAATTATCTCAGTGATCAGTTTCAATAGACTACAGACGCTACAATTGTAAAGAGTAAAAGTGGAGCTACAAAACGCTTCAGTAATTTTTTTTAACAGACAATGGATGCTACAAAAATATCTCATTGCAAAGAATGTGAGCTGAGCTTCACATTATTTACGTAAAGAAGGACTTGCGTATAATTGTATACTCAGCAATTGCTGTCAGACGTACGCCACAATGGTCTCTACAGAATTAATAACATTATCCAATGATCATTGAGGTCCATAGTAATACTTCACTATGAACTATATTAGAAAGAGAGTCCATGAAAACTAATAATGCTAGAGTATGCAAAAATTTCTCTCCAGTGTATTTTATTATGACGTTTACTACTACTATAAGCTCATTATTAGTTCTCTACTGCAATTACATACATCCTAGAACACCAATTCACGGAAACAATACAGCTGTGCACAAAAAATGCGGCATTTATTTTTCTTTTGTATGTGTTTATGAACTCGGTAAATGCGGAGGAATCATGACCAGCTGGTACAATACCGAACAAAAAATTATACAGCATTCCTTTACACCCAAACAAGAAAGTTAGATTTGGTATCTCTCAAGATTGACGGATCTTAACTTTGTTCTCAATTTTCTTGTTCGTGCCTCAAAACGCTAAGCTTGCAACTATGTTTTGTTAAACACAACTTGCCATTTTTGAATCTCGTATAACACCACTGTCACTGAACAGCGTCAGCTTCAGTGCTGTGAGGAGATGTCGGAAGCGGTGACTTATTGAGAAGAATAAAAGAGAAACGCTTTTCATGTTTTACACAGGAGAACATTCATTTGCAGATTTTTCTTACTCGCCATTTATTGCATTACATTTTTACCATGGACAACGACTTTTACTGTGCTTCAAATCGTCCATAAATATGTACATGCAACAATAACAGAAAATTGAAACAGAAAGCAAATGCAGACGAACCAATTGCATTTGTAAAAGATTTCGTTGGAATGACAAGTCGGATTCCTCTGCAAGAAAAAGGAATAAGACTATGAGGCCTTACCTGATTCTATAATCAAGTCAATAAAAGATTATTTGTAGAAGTGATTTAAGTCCGTTCTATCACATATTATTCAGGATACGTCCTAAGTTCACTTGTGATGCAAACTGATATAGACGTTATCAGTATATGCTGAAAGAAGATGGCAACTTTGGAAACTATTAGGACCTTATTTTCTTTTTGAGACATTTTACAGGCGTACAAAATGAACCATGTAAACAAAAAATTAAGAGATTTTGTTTCATAATATTCGTTTCTAAGATTGAGTAAACACCAACGAAGTACACTGAACATAGATTAAACGCATGATTATAAACTGACATTTGACTTTCCTCAAAATATTTTACAGAAGGAAAACGCAATATATGGGTCAAAAAACATTGAAAATTTTTATTCTATATTATTTTGTGTAACATTGAATAAAGACAAACGTAGAAAACTTGCCATAATGTAGACACACGGCTATAAATTGAAATTTGAGCCTACGGGTAAGTCCTGGGCGCTTGGTTTTAGATGATAAATAAGGCCGAATCCCTGGTACAGGATCTTTGAAGTCTCATATTGAGACTTTTTGACTACCTGAATTATCGGTCACGTTATGCTTATGCTGCAATGGAATTGTGAATCAATATGTTACAATATATATGCAAACACGTGTTCTAGCATTTATTAATGAACCATTAGATGGGGAGGTTGGGAAAGATCTCTTTTGGTTGAGGGCAGAACAAATACAGATTAGTGGTATCACTTTATTAGTAGTCCATAACTAATAGTGGAAATATTTGAAACAATTACAATTTGTAATGAAAGACGGGTCTAGAATAGAAAGAAAAGTACAACTAGTTAACGGGGATACAAGTTTTCACTATGAAGTTAAATTAGATAAAAAATATACGTTTTAATTCAGTGAAGACTAATAATTAATTCATATTCCATTAATTCCGTGCAACTAAGGTTTCAATGACAAATAAATAATTTTAACAGACTGCTAACGTATATTACCGAAAATCACATGTTACAGAGCTTGCCAAAGTTTTGAAACTGATCAAATTTAGTATTTAATAAACATGAATGAAGTACATGACAGTACATCACTATTTGGATGGTTTTGAGAAGCATACTTTCTTATGTTATGAATATGATGTACTGAATCGCATGGCTTCACTACAAACGAGTACTGCGACGAGGCCAGTTTTCACTGACCATAGAGCAAACAGGACAGAAGAAGTGAATCCAGCGACGAGGCTAGGCCCCGTTACGACCAGAAGCACGACATTAACCGATGAACGGTCACGCTCAGGCAGCAGAGTCCAGCCAACCGCCCTGTATAACGAGGCTGCAACGCTCTGTGTCACGGAATCTCTACCAAGCGCTTTCAAAGTCAACATCGCAAGAACTCTCATCACCTGAAGAATCAACTTACAGCCAACAGCAGAGCGAAGGAAGCAGAAACCAGCCATCCTATCTACGGAATGGGCAGACATGCGCAACGAAGAAAGAAGAAATAATAACTAAGAAAATATTCAAATATCTAAATACAAACTATTAAACTGACCCTGCTCGGAGGTAAGAGATGTTTGAGGGTTGGGACTGAAGAGTGATTATAAGAGAGATCACAACAATGTATCTTGTACCGATGGCTGGAGGTGCTGGCAAGTTTTATAGATATAGTTAATATTTAGTTGATAAAATATAATGCTGGCACAAGGAATAAAAGGATCATATATATAAAATGAATGAATTAAACATCAATATGTAATTTGATGTATCTGACAATTAAAAAAGATTTAATATGCCTCCTAAAAATAGATCTAATTGGTAAAGGTGTTTCTATTAAATGTTGATAAGGTTACAGAATAAGCCGACAGATATCTTTGCCACATGATTCGTTATTGGATCTACAAAACTATTCAAATTAATTTTGTATTGGAATACACAATGATAATAAGAATACGCTAATTATGGGAAATATGAAATCTTAATTCACTCGTACTAAGACATAACACAAAATTGATTACTCTAAATTAACCTTTAGGGATGATAATAATACTAATAGTATGCAAAGGAAGAAGCCAGTCGTGCAAATGCGTAGCACGATATGATTTCGGTTGCAAATATTTGTAAAAAATTGCGGTGTTTCTTGGGTAAACTATACCAAAATACCGGCCTCAGAAATATATATGTTACAAGATACTCTAAGCAAAAATCGCCGCCACCACCACAAGTATCACGTCCAACCAAGGGTGAATGAGACCAAACAATAACGCTCTTTTGTTTTCACAAGAAATTATGTACCTTGAAAATACTAGACAAAAAAACGTAAAAAACCCTCAAAAAACATCAAGCAGAACCCTATCATCAAGAGCTTCAGCGCCGATAAGGAACGATAATATATACAAAACGAAATAATTAAATTTCAGTCGCAGTATGAGCAACAACTAATTCTTAGAGCTTTAATAAATACGTAAATGACAAACGAATCAAAAGAGATACTATTGAACAACGACCTGATGGCTCATCTCGAACAGCGAAAAGCAAAGCCACAGTTCTAAATACTGTAAATATTATACTTCTGTGTTCCCTCATAAAGATTTGACTGAAATCTTGTAACCTCAAGCCTTAAGCCGCCAAGAAATACCGGCAGTAGACGAAGTAACAAAAATATTCATCTTTCTAAACCTATGTAAATCAATCGTACCAGACGGCTTTGTTCCCCGAATACTTAAAAAACAGTTGAAGTTATTAGCGAACCCTTCCTATTGGTCGGAACTGGTATTGCTCCGGAAGATTGGGAGCAGGCAAATGTAACTCCTATTTTCAAAAGGAGGAACAAAAAAGAACCCAATAACTATTGCTCAGTTAGTCATAATTTGTCGTTTGTAAAACAATAGAAAGATTACTCAAAGTCACTACAGCAAAATCAAATAAAGCAAAGTCAAAAACTTCATTACTAAAACCCAGCAGGGATTCAGGGAAACCCGTAGCTGTCTATCCTACCTTTTCGACTTTTTCTGAGAAGTCAACTGCTCATAAGATTGTACAAAATCCGTAGACCTTGTATACCTAAACTTTCAAAAAGCCTTCGACTAAGTTCCCTATGAAAGGCTAATGGCCAAAGTGGAAGGGCATGGAATACAGAACTACTTTCGATGGATGCGAAACTGGCTTACTGGTCGCACTCAAAGAGTGAAGATTCATGATCAAGCCAGTGATTTGAGGCATGTAATATCATGAGTTCCCCAAGGGAGCGATTTAGGCGCGCTTCTCTTCATCATCTACACCAACGACTTTGATGTCCGAATCATCAGTAAAATCGGTAAATTCGCCGACGTCACGAAACTTTGTCACAGTGCGTTTACCAAAAGAGACCGAATAACTATTCAATCAGACCCCAATCGTGTACTTTAATAGACTGAAACTTGGTAAATAAGCTTCAATATTGATAAATGTTCAGTCATATACATTGGTGCCTATAACCGACATTTCCAACACACGATGAATGACATCTACTGAAGCAGTACAGCACCAAAGAGATCTTGGCGTCATCATCACTGAAAAAAAGAGTCAGAAATGAGAGCAGGATCCTGGGTTTCATTACAACAAACTTTGAATAGAAGTCAAATAACATCGTCTTTTCGTTCTATAACGCGTTAGTACGGCCACATTTATGATATGCAGTGCAACTGTGGTCTCTTACCCTACGAAGAAATATTAACAAACGAGAAAATTCAGCGTAAAGTAAAGAAGATAATTCCTGAACTTCGCAATCTTAGCTACGAAAAGCATCTTCAGCAGCTTGAGCTCATCTCTCTTGAGCAAAGAAGACTGCGAGGGCAACTCATTAAGACTCTGGCTTAAACGACGTTCCCCTAGAAGGATTTTTTGATAGAGACGATATCGTGTGAACCATAACGACCATAAGCTGATAAAAAGAACCTTCACAACATTCCAGATTCTTAACTTCTTTCCAGTTAAAATTACAAGAACCTGGAACTATCTACCGGAAAATATAACTTATGGTGGCACTGTGAATATTGGATAGGGAACCTCCCAGTTCTATCAAAAATTGATTTCATATCTTTCTCAATTTCTGGGGCTTGCGTATGATTGCGGTGCGTGTGCTTGACTGGAATGTCTGGGTGTGATTGAGGGGCATGTGCGTGATTGATGCTTTCATGTTAGACAGCATGAGACTTTGATAGCAACTCAATGTTGGACTTTTTGGCTCGTTCCTGTTTCCATATTCTATTCTATTCTATATTGCTACAAGATACATTCTCAGTTCTAAAGAATATTTCGTAACCAAAACCCAGGGCTGAAAGGTACAAAACAATCATATAAAGCATTGATTATTCTAAAGGTATTACTTCGAGGCAAAGTCATCCACACTTACGATATACAATGGCAACTGTTGATTCAGTTTCCAGCATCGCTATTTGATGCAAGCATTGAGAAGTCCTGCGTCATTGTTCTCATATGAAGTATATTCGAGAAAACTTAACTAGAGGCACTTTCTACAACAGAATCTTTTTTAATTCTCGAGGCACTGTCACTTTTTAATCTTTAGGAAACTTATAGGCCCCGGTAACGATATGGGCAATTTAGTTATGGCTTTGAGGAAACTTAATACAATTATACCTCGAAGAGATACCTCCAAAACATGAATGTTCAATGGCTCTGAGCCCATGCAATTACAGCGATAGGCTGAGTTGTAATCTTTTAACATGGAAAGATATTAGATGACAGAATGGTAAAAATGGTTCAAGGATTAAACCTTCAGAGTAGGAACAGTTCTTCGCGTTAGCAAGCTGCTTTCACGACAGGCTTCTCTTGAGTGAACTGAAGTCTCAATGGGGTCAGGCTTCTCATGCTCATCATGAGACGAACCGTCAATGTTATTCACCTGTAAATTGTCACTATGATGCTTCTTGAAATCATCTTCTGGGATACAACTGTCCTTATTTCTTCCGATGTCACCATTATGTGTAGTTATACAACCATTAGACGTACTAATGTCACCATTACATGGGTCGATATCGCCATCACCTGGGCCGACGTGACGGTGGGGAGTCCGGGTTTCAACGTCAGAAGAACTAACAGCCGCATCTGCAGCGCGCTGACGTTCAGCAAGAGATTTTAAATGCTTCTCACGGACAACTCTAGCATAAGGTCCAATGGCAGGATCTGTTATGAAATCGTAGAGGACTTTCATCCAAGACTCATGGCGAGGAAGAGTGTCGTAGTATTCAGGAAGCATGGCACGCAGCTGTGGAAAAAAAATTGTTCTACAAGGTGGCCCATAAGTAAGGTACCTTTTTAAAACTATCTAATAGTAAGAATGACCGTCGTGTGTTCATATACTTATTTATTTATTTATTTATTTATTTATTTATTTATATGTTGCGTGTCACGCTCTTAAGAATAGATAGGAAGAAATTAGCACTGGCGGTCTTGGTTTCAGTTCACGGGTAAATTAATACACTCATTTTCGCTGTACAAGTGCACTATAATGTCACTTTCAAAAAAATTAGAGAGATCCACAGCCTTATATACTCGAGTCTGGATAGTGGATACCGAGTTTGGAGGGGTATTGCATATTACAATATACATACACAAGCTCGCAGTTGCTTTCAGTAATGCCCAATTTCTGTCTCTAGGATATGACACAAATGGCTATAACTACTTCTATAACGGCTCAAAAATACTGTATTCTAAGTGTTTATTAAGCACTAAATTTTCCATCATTTTTTATGGCACGGGTACACTACACGGGTGTCAAAAATACCTATTCTAATTGTTTGTTATACACTAGATTTGCCATCATTTTTGATGGCACGGGTACACTAGTTATAGTGATAAAACTACAAATGGTAAAGAGATTCGGTTAATTCAGAATTAATAAGGAGATTTCAAAGTTTTCTACCGCGTATCAAATCCACCGACAATCACAACATATTGCCAAAAAGTCATCAAATCCATCCCCCAAAATGAATCGCTACGCAATGGACCAATGAACGAAAAAAATGGAACTTTACTTCCGATGTAATTGTTCGGTTACTGTATTTCAGTGGAATTACAGGAATATTGATGGTATTGAGAAAAGTCTTTCGAAGAAGTGCACAAAAAACTGGCATTGAAATTTAGAGAAACTGGGACAACAGCAGACAGATAACGTTGTGGCAGGCCACGGACCATACGAACTGGCGTTCCAATTCAGCTTGTTGCAACGAGTGTTGCTGATCGGCCCTAAACGTCAACTAGGAAACGTTCAATTCAACTGAGAATATCACGTACCTCACTGCAACTTTTTTTTGTAAAAAATCTAAAGTATCATCCATATAAAATTCGATTAACTCAAGAACTCCATCCTACGGACTACCATAAGCGATTAGATTTTGCGAATAGATTTTTGCAGCTTGCAGAAAATGAAAACTTTATAAAGAATTTATAATGACTGATGAGGCACATCTTCACGTCAATGGTTTTGTTAATAAGCAAAATTGCAGATTCTGGGCTTAAGAAAATCCAAAAGAAATTCATGAATGTCCACTTCATTCAGCTAAAGTATCAGTGTGGTGTGGCATAACGTCTTCGAGGATCATTGGACCATATTTTTTTGAAGATGCTCATGGTGGTGCAATTTGTGTTAATGGAAACCTGTATAGACAGATGATTCAAGGATATTTGATTCCTGAAATTGAAGATAATAACACAGATTACCTTTTTCCAACAAGATGGAGCTACAGCGCACACAGCGAAAGATACAATGCAAATGTTAAAAGCAATTTTCCCAAACAGAATAATTTCTAGTTTTGGTGATAAACCGTGGCCGCCTCGATCTCCAGATCTAAGTGCTCCTGATTTCTTTCTCTGGAGATACTTATAGGAAAATGTTTTAAGTGAAATGCCTGAGACTTTAGAGTAATTGAAACTAAACATCATTCAAGAGATCAACAATATTTCACCAGAAACATTACGGAAATAATGAACAGCACCGTTGAAAAGGAACGCCATTGTTTGACTAATAATGGAGGTCATTTAAAAGATATTGTATTCCATAGCTAAACGTATTTGATTATTTCATTTATAAATTTATATTAAACTTTGAAATTTCTACTTTCATTCTGAATTAACCAAATCTCGTTACCATTTTTAGATTCATATCTATAATAATTTTAAAAAGATACCTTACTTATGGGCCAGCCTGTACAATTTATTCCACCGAATGAAGGTTTACTTCATCAACGTGAAGTATTGAACAGTAAATTACGTATCACTTATCTGTTCTAATACACGAGCCAACAACACATGACCAGTCAGAAATCGAGCATCGACTGAAAACCTTTATTGAAAAGCAAAAGAAGCAAAACAATTGTTCAGTAGTCGTGTATAAAAATAAAAAATAGCTTATTTGTAATAACGGTGATACGTAGAATGTGATACAACATTTATTTCAAAAGCTACCCTTTCCACGTCAACATTCCTGTGAATACCAATTCCATATTGCTGCCTTATGATCATCAATATACAATCAAATTGACGTGAAACCACCCTAAATTCACGGACAATATTCATATTTTTTTTTGGTTTTGTCTCTCTCGAGTGAAAGAAAGAACAGAGAAAAAATAAATGTACTTCCAATAAAGTTAATACATGAGATACGTACAAGCATTGGGTTTTAAAGTGCTTTAATAAATAAACCTTACGTAGTAGGTATACTATGCATAGTAGGTGATATAACAGTGATCCCTACGGTTATACAATTGCAGCACAGCCTCACAACAAAACTGTAACAAAGCGTTCACTTCGGAACAAGTCTTGTATGACAAACCACGAAGTACTGAGACGATAGGTGTATATCAGGAATGTTTAACACGTTGACTCCGAAGTGGTACGTATGTGTACCACTGAGGTTAGGTTCTGTTATTTTTTCAGATCCTTCTAGTGACTATGCGTACAAAGTGAAGTTTTACACCAATCAGGCAATCGGAGTCAACGTGTTAAATAACCGTCACTAAGTGGCATATAGTAATACTACGGGCTGTCATGGACCTCGTGTATGTGTAAAAACAGCAATGAAACAAAGACTAACCGGTCCAGTTTGGGGACTAATCGATCGGGTTATTTTTTAGTTAGTTTTGCTAGACCGGAGACTACCCAGTCCAGCAAGAATTCTCAAAACCGTTCGATCCAATTTTTTTGCGTAGTTAGGCACCAAATTTTGTTGAACATATGCAATTCCTGCAGAGCATAACAATTCGACACAGTGTCTGTTACAATAACATTTTGGTTATTGAGAGGTTGTTGCCACTCTTCATAGAATGAGCATTATGTCTGTATATGATTCATCTGTAAACTAAAACTGTTATCAATGGACCTAATCAGATACATATAAGAATACATATTTCAAGTTTTAAATGGATGAATGTGTATGAAAAAGTAATAGTTTAAGGTTCTACGTAGAGTCAGAGAGCATCTCGAAGAATCCCTTGACGGAATATTCCAATTGACGCAGTATTTTAACTGGCACAATATTCCAACTGGCACAATATACCAACTGGCACAATATACCAATTGGCACAGTATTCCAACTGGCACAATATACCAATTGGCACAATTTCTATCTGGCACAATTAATCAATTGAGAGTATTCAAATTAAAATCATATTCCAATTTGTATATTATGTTAACTGACACCAAATGCTATTAAAACAATATTACAATTGACACAATATTCAAATTGACATAATATTCTAATTCACACAATATTCCAATTGGCACAATATTCCATTCACACAATATTCCAATTTACACAATATTCCAATTTGCACAATGTTCCAATTTGCGCAATATCTTAACTTGCAAAATATTCCATTTGGCACAATTTTGCAATTGGTACAAATTCCTTACCTTTGGCAGGCGCGAGAAAGCTACGTAGGGGAAGTCGTGGTGCTCGTTGTGGTAGCCAGAGTTGAAACTGACCCAGTTGAAGGGCCCGTAGTAGCTGTAGGTCTCCTGACCCTTGTTAAACATGTAGTGTTCGGCAATGAAGTGGCCAGCCAGAGGATGCAGGCCCATAGCCATCACGGATCCTCCAATCAGGTACAAGAACGTGCGGACTGTGAAGGAGAAACCGTGGTTACAAACTATCGCAGCTGCCCTTGACACTTGCCCCAATCTAGCTTCCGTGTGAAACAATTATATGAATAAAATTTACAATAAACTAATATGAGCTCACCCTCTTCCGGTTTTTGAGTTCATTTGCATGCTATTAACACGTTTCCTGCGATTGCCTAGCCGGTGCAAATCTTTATTTTGTACACATAGTTCCTAGAAAGCTTTGAAAAAATTACAGAACCTAACCTGAGTGACCCACCGGTGGGTCACTTCGCAAGAAATGTGTTAATTCGTTATCAAAGACCACACTGACCTTGAAAAAAAGTAATGATCTAGCTTCTTTTTTATACGTTGAAGCTTCTAGAGTCTTTTTGTAATCGTTAGTCCTACTGCGAATTCAGCAACACTAATTTTAAGAAGCTCACGGAATTTAGTTTTGTAGTAAGGCAAACCTCATTCATATTTTTCGATTCCTCTTTCTTTCTCGCTATGATGGCTAACGGATGGTGCTATCACTGATATCAACAGCGTTGCTTAATTTTAACACTTCTCATCCGTCTAAATAAAAATAAAAATGAACTTGAGTTCCAATTGAGTATACAGTGCATACACATCGGTTATTAAATTGTTAATGTTAACATCTTAAGTAGTGATGCTTTAAGCGAGATCCCCGTCCTCTGCGCTTCAACGTAGAGTGGAGGCACATACGAGTGTGTCGATGAGCGTTGTGGTGTGGCTAACGCCAAGCATACAGCGTAGTAGCTGCTGGACATTTCTAGCCGTCGATGGTCAAGCACAAATAGACCATGTCGGTTACGGGTATCGAACCCGGCACAAATACAATGAAAATCATTTCAAAGTGCATTGTGTAAAAAATATACAAAATGATTAACTAGAGTGAAAAAGTTGGAACCACTCTAGAAAAGTAGAGATGTAATGCTTCATTGGTGATGCTAAGTTCTACGCTTGTCGAGTTTCAAGATTGGGCCTCACAGTTTGTGCTTCTTAAAAGAATACTTTATATGTGATGCTCTGAAATCATCGGAAATCCAACCCTTTATTTGAAACTTGCTTCACTTGCATTCCAGGGCTGATGAACAGCACGGCGCATGCGTTCTTATACACAATTCCTATTTGTACTGTCCCATTCGTGAGTAAGTTCCAACTCTCGGACGACCTTGTTCATGGAACATGGTGTTAACAGGGACAATAGCAGGTAGAGTAACAAGCACATTAGTGCATAGCTGATCTGGACTAACGGGTTAATGGTACGATGATCCCATTCGACGTGTGTTTTCATTTGACGAGCGATAAAAGCTCTAAATTCTTGGCCTAAATAAAGATGGGAAAAACGGAAAAATACTTGGAACCAGTTTAATATTACTACTATGGTTTCAAAAAGCGGAGCATGGGTTTTAACCCTTCATGTCCAGAACCTAATTTAATGAATTTTATCAAAATTTTGTCAATTGTGGTATTTATATCTAGATATGAGAGACAAAAAGTTTCAGTGATCAATAGAGTTTTCAGTCACGAAACATCTGTGCCTCGAGCTGAAGAAACGCAAATACGTAGTAGAACGATTAAGAAAAAAAATGAGCTGGGACTAAGATGTTCTGTAAAACTGAATGGGTTAAGATTTAACCATCAACTGAGATGGGCATAGTAGTAAAAAATTGTTCAAACGCTACGTCAATTAGTCACACAGACATTGTTAGGCAAGGCTTGTTCATCGAAATGTCTTACAGTCAAAGTAGTAGATGACGGCAGCATTGAACGTCAACTGGACGATGATGTTGACTAATTCCATAGGGGTGAAGATGCGTGGATGTACCGCCAGTGGGCGGAAGGCATAAAAGAAAGGCTGCAACATCATCCAGATGATCTTTCCGAAGGTGGTGCAGAAGAGTTTGGCCTCTAACCTTGTAGGGATGTCCGTGTCAATCTCTGGCACTCCTTGGTCCTGAGAAATCGAAAATATTCACACCTAAAAAAACAAATTCTCTATACCAGATTTTAAAAAACGAGAGATACAAATATTAGCAGTAGGCAGGGCTATGCAAAATAACCATGTTTTCACTAATACGAAATATTTTAGAACTCCTTAGCTTTCAAGATAATGAGGTTTAAAGTTGAGTTTTGATGCAGAGGTAATAGCAATTCCCTTTCTATGAAATGACATTATGGAAAATGAAACACATATCAGAAAGAACAATGTTTATCAAACAAACATTACAATGACTTGGAAATCTCTGCCCCCAGTGTCATTGCAGGTCTGGTACCTATTCATAATGGATTGCTGGATGCACTGCAAAAGTCATGGTTCTTCTGCAGTGTTACCTGCTGAGACCGCTATCCTTGCTACAAGATCCATCTCGGACTTCACAGGTGTTTCATAAATCAATGATTTCACGTGGCTCCAGAGAAAACAATCTAAATGATTCGTGTCCAGAAATCTTGGAGGCCATGCAAGTGGTCCATTATGCCCTATCCATCGATTTGGAAAAGTATCCTTTAGATATTGACGAGCATTCTTATCGGAATGGAACAAAACCTAACCTTACCTAACCTAGTAGCGCCTCTACAATAGCCGTTGGCAGCATCGTAAACCATTTGCATATCCGCCATTTCTGTTTTTGACCAACGGTCTATAGTGTGAACACTATGTCACAACGTGAACTAATTCGTAAACACTAAGCAATACAGTATTACCAGATTTAATGGCACCATTTTATTTTAAATTTACCCTTTACAGACACAAAACTGTGACACAATGGACCTGACAGTTAACACTTTAAACCACAGCATCTTGAAAACTAAGGAGTTTTGAAATATTTGGTATTCGTGAAAACGTGATTATTTTGCGCGTCTCTGCCCACTGTCAATAATTGTACCTCATGTTTTTCAACACCCTCTATAGAAAACTTTCACATAAACGTACTTATTATGTTCTAGGGATTGTTTGCAGAAATAGGCTGAGAGAAAGTACACTTTATGGTTCTATTTTGTGTATATTTTGTCTGTTATGGTATTTATGCAGTTTTTATGCATATAAAAGGAAACAGAAGAGTATTTACAGGCCATACTTCGACCTACATTAATCATAGAGAGAAGCTAGAAAAAGTCAACTATGAGAAAATTCTGACCCTACATACATAGACCCATTAAAATAAGCTATCATGCCAATTTTCGAAAGCAAACAACTAAATAGAAATACTTTAAAAATCCAAATTGAAATGTAAAGTTACGTGACGAAAATAGTGCTTTAGTATGAAAAAATAGGGACTTTTCAGACGCTATTCTGTAATCCTGTAATTGGGAAATGTGCAATGCTTTAACGGTGAAGCTTAGGGTATATGTGAGGGTCAAAATGCCACTTGCAGACAGCGCAAACGGGGTGGCAATTTACTTGTACAATACATGTTGAAAGAGTAAATTAATGGGCTATTTGTTTCCTCTATAAGAGGGACACAGTCGTTTTGGTGAAAATAAATATTGGGTGCTAGGCAGCACAAGAACTGTGTTCGTACAAAGTTGATCACAAAAGGCAGTTAAAACAAATCTGTGGGTTGATTTTTTTGAATAAACGGAAGAAAATTCTCGTAGAGTAGGCGGAACATGTTATAGGGGTTTGTCTACAGTGAAGAACTATATCAGAGACCAACTTCATGTGACTGGCCGATGAGAGTTACAATGAAAAGTGAAGCCACGAGGGAGAGGAGTTTAACCGTTAATTGAACGGTAGAGTGAGCAGAGTAGGGTAGTTGGATACAAGGGTATCCTGAGGATGGAGACCGGTGGGTCTCTTCCTTTCGTTTGATTTGGTTCAAGGCATTCAAATCAGCCTCATCATGCATGCTGGCACTGCTGGCCTAACGCTTGTTCTAAGAAAGCAGCACGGTGCTGTACTGCGGTTGGGGTGCGATCAGCACTGAGTCGTGCTGCCAGCTATGGGCTGAGAGTGGTGCTAGCAATTAACATCCTGGTGAAGTACGAGACCAGTTACTACTAACTCCGTCTTTCACACGTTAATCGAAGTGATGGTGGGGCACTTACATCGCTAGGAAAATGTAGTATTTGCAGTTTGCAAGTGTTAATAATTTTTCGTGATAAATAATGGGTTAAATTGCGATGAGATCGGGAAATTGTCACAGTTAAACGTGGAGCAGTTCTGCGTTCTTGTGAATTAGAGTCCAGGTGTTTCAGGAGTTAAAATTTGATAAACTAGTCTCAGTAGGCTAAATTTAGGGTTACCTTAATTGGGAAATTCGTTGCCGAAATTTTACACTTGTTTTTCATGACTAGAATAAACATGTCTAGTCTTTCTGTGTGTTTAATACACTTTGTCGCGTCTGCCGTCAAGATGGAAAACTTTTAATTGTTTTATTCTGTGGAGGTTTGAGTACCTCGGAAGGCGATCAAGCCATGATTACTCTTTTTTTGTTCATCAACATCATATACAAGAACTGATGACACGTAACGAAAATAACTTAAAATCAAACTTCAAAAAAACGGGTATATGTATCGAGCCACGTGTCTTCTTTTGAACAAATAAATAATTAAGTAATAATAAGATATTTTCAGTATTGTCATAGTTATGAAATAAATAAGCATAAGCAACTGACTCAAATATTCATAAATTATTTATGTATATCTGATCCGATGAATAAGTTATTTATATTTAACACATTTCCTGCAAAGTGACCCACCGGTGCGTCACTCAGGCTAGGTTCTGTAATTTTTTCAAAGCTTTCTAGGGACTGTGTGTACAATGTAAAGATTTGCACCAGCTATGCAATCGCAGGAAACGTGTTAATATTCACAAGAGATCAGAACATACCTTATGGTGACCGATGTGATAGATCCTGAAGGTGACGGACATGGGCAGGCCGATTGGTAAGTTAGCGATCATGCCCACTATTCTATTGGCCAAGGGGTAGCGATGTCCAAAGACCAAGTTGTGGCCGATCTCATGAATTGCTGTAAAAATAATCAAACCATTTATGAACGTAAGCCTCAGCGACCCATTCGTGCGTGCGTAAAGTTCGATTCCTCCTGCTGCCTGAACGATTTATGAATTGAAGTAAGGTGATGAAAGAGAAGGTCTTGCAAGTCGGCGTAATGCGGGAGGTACGACCTCGAGATCAAGATTCTAGAGGATTGCTATTTTTTAGTAATTGTAAGTAACTCTTATGAAATCGAAACCTTATAAAGAAACAGCACAATGTATAAATAGATATTTCATTCAACCGTCGTTTCACCTCTGAAATTACATTTATTCAAAATTACATAATACATATCTATATATGTGCATATATTCATGTGTGTTAGGGTAGTCTTTATTTACTCATAAATTTGAAGGGTTTTTGGGGTTTTCAAATGTTCATTTTGAAGCATAAAACTGTGTCCGAATTATTAAAGTGATCTGACAAATATTCGAACAGCGCTGGTCAATTCAAATAATAATATAATAAACATACATTTGAATGCATAAAAATATAATAGACATATATTGAACGTACCAGTATATGTATATGTATATATACATATACTGGTACATTCAATATATGTCTATTATATTTTTATGCATTCAAATGTAATGTATATACAAATACAATATATATATATATACATAGATATTTTTTATTGTAAGAATATTTTAGATTGAGAACATTTTCTAATCCCAATATTAATAACTTAATGAAATTATCGCATAAACTTCATATATAACATTTGAATGTACGTATCGTGAGGCACCTAACATGCTCCTTCATCCAGTGACATCCCATGACTACTCAGTCTACAACACAGTTGGGTTACTAATACATTATTTGTGCTGTCTAAAAGTGATACTGATCTTGTGCATCTGAATCTGTGACAGTTTACATCCTGATTCAACCTTCAATTTAGCAACCGACTCAAGATCAGGGAGTGGTTGAGTTTCAACTTTCAATTCAGTACTTCACCTAAGATCGAAAGTCGTTGAATTTCAACTTTCAATTCAGCACTTCACCTAAGGTCAAGAAGTGATCGAGTTTCAACTCTCCATTTATCACCTCACCTTAGGTCAAGGAGTGATTGAGTTTCAACTCTCAATTGATCACCTCACCTAAGGTCAAGGAGTGGTTGAGTGTGCCGCCCACGCAATAGGACATGAGGAGGAAGGGCACCCAGTGCATGTGGTATACGAAGAAGAGAGACGCCACCTGAAACAGGACGATCAGGACTACCCAGACGCCCAGCATGGGATCAGGTCCGAAGAGCGTCTTCACTTCTGGATGCTTTTCTGCCCGAGAAAACGGGTGTTAGTAAATTATAGTATGTTGTTTTGAAAGTACAACGTAAATTAAAATATTATGACTCGCAAAACTTGACCTTTTGAATTATTTGGCTATTTGTTGGATTTAGACACTTGTTAACAGAGCTTTTAATAGATAGAAAATAGAATTATCTTATAGAATGATCCTGACTTTTAAAGTCAAGATCATTATGCTTGTATTTGAAGCCACTAAGGATATCAGTTAAAAAATTCTTACAAGGGAACCGAGCTAGCGTGTTCACAAGTAAGCCAAGAAAATGAATTATTCCAGTATGCTTGCTGGATTACTTTGGTAATTTTGAAACAAGTCCACGGAGAGTCCACCCGCTATTTTCAATGGATCTAACGTGTATTTCATGATTGAAACCTAAAGTTGAACCACGGGGCCACAGCGATGAGATATTTAGCACGGTAACAAAAGGATTGTTTGCACACTTGGCTAATCTTTGTTGGTCGTGTTGAACTATTGACTAACCTGCACGAATATACTCGTCTCGAGCTCCAATTCTGGCGATAAAATATACCATAGACCAAGAAGAATTTAATTTAGTTCTATTGGCGTAGCTTCCTGGAACAAATAACTTCACGAATTCAGAGCAGGAATAAGACATTTCGTCTACGTGTTGAATTGAATTCAACCTTATTTTCCAAGTGTGTAAGGGTTCCGATTTAAATATAAGTCAATGTGATCAATTAAATTGAAATTTTCCCAGTCATAAGATTCTACATGTTATTAGATTGCATATAATGTAGCCGAAAAGACCCTCAAGGAAAGGCTCAACCATGTTAGCGCCTCAATGAAACAAAAAATAAAAAATTAAATTCAGAAAAATGAGTTGAGTTGTAGAAAAAACACTAAGATGAAAAACACTAAGAAAACACTAAAGACTTGTGATAAAAATCCTAGTACCCTCTAGTACTTTTTGGACGTGAAGGAGATGAACATTGAACTTATCAATAACATATATTAACATCATTAATGCATAATATATCATTAACATTAATAAATATGCTTAATTACGGATACAACTCACTTAATATTTCTCTCCTGCGAACAGCGTGGATCTGTTCGAGCTCCGTGTACTCGAAGTCTGTTCTTGACACGTGTTGTCCCATCGTTGCAACTCTATTTACTGTGCCAGACACTAATGGTGCTAAACAAAATTATCTCAAGAGCTACACAACTGATAGTTACGGTATGTACTTCCGACTTTATTAATCTGTGGAGAAAACAAGCACGGTTAAGAACATCCTAGGAGACGCAAATTGTTTCATTTGAAAATTGATGACTGCTTCTGAGTTTTCAGAGATGTTTATAACATTTCATATCGTAAGCATATCAGTTACATTGAAATGCTTATTTATAGGATTAAGGTAGATAAAAAATAGGTAGTTTATTTAAAAACGAAAAATCACAATTTCCTGAAGTTGGGGATGGGGCGAGAGAAGACTGGGGAGCTAGTCACCACTGAAAATGAATCTCTTTCGGTCAATAATTTGACGCAAGAAACATACACAAAGTTCATTGTGTATCCATTCTCAGGAAACAGAACATAAATTCTCGTTTATTATTATTCAGTACAGAAAGAATTCCATTTCATATCGGTGAACTAACTTTTTAATCTCCCATTTTCCATGACTACACCGCCTGAGTCTTACCTCAGGTGGTCGTGGGAGCCTGTACACTAGACAATATAACACCAACTGCTGTCACGTGTGCTGTGAACCATGCTCATCAATATTGAATAGCTACAACAAACACTACCAAGTTCCGTTATATCGTTTTCTTATTCTCCAGCTTTGAATTTTTTCAAAGATTCCGAGCTTTTGAAGTTTTATTCTGCAATTAATATGTCTGTTATAAGTATTTGGTAGTTAGGTACTTGTGTAGTGAGGCGCTTTAGTGCCATCGGTCCTCTACCGAATATTTGCCAAAAAATCTAGAAACTGCAGGGAAATCTAACAATTTTCCTGGCTAACTTAGCCTGTGTGCTAGTGAGTGAAAATGGGAATTGATGCGAATGATACGTATTATTTCAGCAAAAATTATTTATAAATCCGACCCTGAGAGCATTTTGATTGTTTTACCATCTCGTGGTGATGCACAACGTTCTATATCTACTCAAAGTTAGGCAGAAGTTACATCGAGTTATTAGTGTATACATGTCTATCTCTATATCTCTTTTACCGTTTTGTGAAACGTTTAGTATCAACTCGTAACAAGATAAAACAAAAAGTCTCTAAGACAAAGCAGAACTATAGAGGGTAAGTCCAAACATCACTCATCTGGGAAGTCATCTTCCCTGCAATCACACGCAAACTTTACCAATACCCAGCGAATTTAAATGCAGTTACACAGACCTTTGACACTAAGACGATATGACACGAAATTGATTGAAAGAAAATCCTTATGCCCTACATCCCGGGCTGGCATAAGGGCATGAGTGAGAAAGTAATTGTTGCATAAACACAAGGCACAACAGACTGTGAGCACAGCGGTTATACGAGTACATGAACCGAAGAGGCAGCGGGCACTCGGTCGATCAATGAGACTATAATGCAGCAAATAAAACGTGTCTTCTTCTTTTAGAGTCGCAAGCCTTCTTTTGTTGAGCTTGACAACACATAATTTATACTAACGCACAGGTGAATTTGCTCAAGCGCTTCATCACGTGAACTGTTTGCTTGTTGTTTCGGTGTCTCCTACGTACACAGTTCTACATTAAATAATAATTTTTCTTTTCTTCAGTGTTTTTGAAAATCAATAGAGTTTCAGGCATATGAGCCCCTTTGATAAAATTTTATGATGCATAAGTTTGTGTGTTGCAGTTTGTAGTTCCTTACCTCCTATGTGTAGTTTTATTCTACTTTTGCAGCTTTATTTATGAACATTCAGAAATTGATGCGTCTCTGTTCATCTATCTCGCACGTAATGCCTACCAAATTTCTTGAATTTAGGTTCTAATCTAATGTTAGTCAAGGTTTCCTCGTATTATTTTCCGTCTCTTCATCAACTGACGCTGAAAAAGACAGCGGGAATAGAAAAGAATAAAGTAGAATAGAATAGAATATGGCGAAAAGAACGAGCTGTTTGGTTCATTGTTCTGCTACCCAAGTTCCATGCTGTCTAACATAGTGGCATCAATCACGCACATGCATTTTCAATTATCTACATATACAGGGTGGCCCATAAGTAAGGTACCTTTTTAAAACTAGTATAGCTATAAAACAACAAATGGTAGAGAGATTTGGTTGATTCAGAATGAATGAGGAGATTTCAAAGTTTTCTAACAGCACATCAAGTCTACCGACAATCTAATCTAATGCTAAGAATAGCCGTCGTGTGTTTACATATTTATTTATTTATATATTTATTTATGTGTTTTGTGTCACGTTCTTAAGAATAGACAGAAAGAAATTAGCACTGGCGGTCTTGGTTTCAGTTCACTGGAAAATTAATACTCATTTTCGCTGTACAAGTGCACTATAATAAGTCACTTTCAAGAAAATTAGAGAGATCCAGAGCCTTATATACTCGAGTCCGTATCATGGATACCGAGTTCGGCGAGGTATTGCATATAACAATATACATACACAAGCTTACAGTTGCTTTCAGTAATGCTGAATTTCTGTATCTAGGATATGACACGAATAGCTATAACTACTTCTATTGCGGCTCAAAGCTCAAAAATACTGTATTCTAAGTGTTTATTATACACTAGACTAGATTTACCATCATTTTTGATGGTACGGGTACACTAGTCACAACATATTGCCCAAAAAATTCATAAAATCTACCCCCCAAAATGAATAGCTACGCAATGGAACAACGAGCAAAAATAGTGGAACTTTACTCCAGATGTAATTGTTTGGTTACTGCAGTTCAGAGGAATTATAAGAATATTGATGGTATTGAAAGAAGTCCTTCGAAGAAGTGCATAAAAAACTGGCATTGAAATTTAGAGAAACTGGGACAACAGCAAACAGACAACGTTCTGGCGGTCCACGTACCATACGAACTGGTGCTTCAATTCAGCTTGTTGCAACGAATGTTGCTGATCGGCACAAAACGTCAACTACGAGACGTTCAATTCAACTGAGAATGTCACGCACCTCACTGCAACGTATTTTGGTAAAAGATCTGACGTATCATCCTCATAAAATTCAATTTACTCAAGAACTCCATCCGACGGACTACCAAAAGCGATTAGATTTTACGAACAGATTTCTGCAGCTTGCAGAAAATGAAAACTTTGTATAGAATTTAATAAAGACTGATGAGGCACATCTTCACGCCAATGGTTTGGTTAATAAGCAAAATTGCAAATTCTGGACTTCAGAAAATCTGAAAGAAATTCATGAATGTCCACTTCACTCAGCTAAAGTAACAATATTGGTGTGGCATCACGTCTTCGAGGATCATTGGACCATATTTTTTTGAAGATGCTAATGGTGACGTAATTTGTGTTAATGGAAACCTGTATAGAGATGATTCGAGAATATTTGATACCTGGAATTGGAGATAATAACACAGAGATTACCTTTTTCCAACAAGATGGAGCTGCAGCGCACACAGCGAAAAAAACAATGCAAATATTAACACGTTTGTTGCGATGCGACCCACCGGTGGGTCACTTAGGTTAGGTTCTGTAATTTTTTCAGATCCTTCTAGTGACTATGCGTACAAAGTGTAGTTTTACACCAATCAGGCAATCTGAGTCAACGTGTTAAAAGCAATTTTTTCAAACAGAATAATTTGTCATTTTGGTGAAATACCGTGGCCGCCTCGATCTCTAGATCTTAACACGTTGCCTCCGATTGCTTGTTTGGTGTAAAACTTCACTTTGTACGCATAGTCACTAGAAGGATCTGAAAAAATTACAGAACCTAACCTAAGTGGTACACATACGTACCACTTAGGAGTCAACGTGTTAAGTGCTCCTGATTTCCTTCTCTGGGGATACTTATAGGAAAATGTTTACATTGAAATGCTTGAGACTTTAGAGTAATTGAAACTAAACATCATTCAAGAGATCAACAACATTTCACCAGAGACATTAAGGAAATTAATGAACAGCACCGTTGAAAAATCACGCCAATGTTTGACTAATAATGGAGGTCATTTAAAGGATATTGTATTCTATAGTTAAACGTCTTTGATTGTTTCATTTATAAATTTACATTAAACTTCCAAATTTCTTCTTTCATTCTGAATTAACCAACTCTCTTCACCATTTGTAGTTTCATAGCTATAATAATTTTAAAAAGGTACCTTACTTATGGGCCACCCTGTACAATCGACTATGTATCTATGTACGACCCGCTAGGCAAACAACAACAACTATGATCTCCATCTCTCTGGATCTGTGTGTGTGTGTCCGTCCCATAACTTCCTATCTATGAGTGAAGAAAAATTATTGAACTGAAATCAGTACGGGTATGCATGTATTACAAGCATTGTATTGTGGATATCAAAGTCACCGGATCACTATAAAACACGTCATTTGTTCCGTTCTTCTCTTACACGGCCATGTTATCGTTAGGTAAGATACGAAATGAAAGTTCCGTATGTATTCAAGAAAAATATTCTAATTCTGATGATACCACGGGTAAAACTGAAAAATATTTTTATTTCATAGATCCTTAATTTTCTTACTTTTGAATCAAGGAATTTTAACGGGTACTATCTGGGCCACGTTATCGTTAAATAAGATGCACAATGGATGTCCTGTATATATTAATGAAAGGTATTCATTTAAACCTCAATAATTCGTCGTAAATCTTCAATGCATTTATCTTTATAATAATTTTAAACTAGTCAAATCTAAATCGTGGAATTTTAAACTAGTCAAATCTAAGTCGTGGAATTTCCACGGGAACTGGCTAGTACATAGATATTTCGATCATGTGTGTACACTTTAATCAATTATAAGCATTTCAGTCACGTAAACATACTGCAAATATACATACACAGGCCCAGAGTTAAGACTGATATGGAATTAGTACTTAACAGAATTGGAGGGTTCTTTTCGCAAAATTTATCGAGACGACTTTTGAACGTGTTCACAGCGCCAGCAGAAACGATATTTTCAGGCAGCTGATACCATGTTCTGGGAATTTTGGCTGGAAAAAATTTAGAACCTGGGATATCGTGAAGGTTCTTCTTATTAGTTTCTGGCCGTTATTTCTGGTTCGCACTTTATCGTCTCTGTCGAAAAGCCCTTCTAGGGTAACATCGTTGAAGTCACTAAGATATAATATCATATTTATAGGCCTCGATGAGTAGTCCTCGCAGTCTCTGTTCTAGGGACATGAGCTCCAGCTGCTTAAAACACTTTTGGTAGCTGAGATTACTCAGTGTAGGAATCATTTTCGTTGTTTTATGCTGAATTTTTTCCATGTTGTTAATGTCTCTTCGGGGGTAGGAGATCACAGTTCCACTACGTATTCTAAATGCGATCACACTAATTCTTTACAGAATAGAATAGGGCAGTAGAAATGAGTCGTTTGGCCCATTCTTCGGTTGATACCCAAGTCCCATGCCGTAACTGATACCCAAGTCCCATGCCATAACTGATACCCAAGTCCCATGCCGTTGATACCCAAGTCCCATGCCGATAGAGCGGTAAGATGATGTTTTTTGACTTGTTCAAAGTTTCTTGCAATGATACTGAGGATCCTATTCGCATTTCTGACGTTTTTTCTGACGTTTCATGCTACAAAATTGATGCTGCATTAAGTAACGCTTGAGTCTCATCCGCAGTGAAAAGATCAATGTCCCAACCGGTTTTTCAATAGAGTGTGAGTTGAAAACCAAGGTTTTTCTGACTTCTTGTTGAATCTGAAGTATATTTGGAGCTCTTTGCTGTATTTCTTTTCTTTGGAAACGGATTGCAGTCTTCAGGTTTTCGAAGAAACTAAAAGTCCTCACGAAGCTTTTCCTGTATAGAAGAGCAACTCAGTGTCTAGGTGGATAACGCTAATAACCCGAACAGCACGTGTTCCATATTATAACCTTGTTACCGAATCATCACTTGAAGTAGACTAGTGATCTTACCCTTGTGTCAGGTCAGATACCTTCGCATAGTAATGTATTATTGGCGACTAACACTGTGCGATGTCATATTTATTTATTTGATTAGAAATATTGGATTGAAGCAGACAATGGAAGTCTGAATGGAATGTATTTGCTTGGACTCGATTATCTTTCCCATTCAAAGAAAGAAGAAAGAAAGGATAAATATTTGTTTCAACCAAAGTGGATACATGAATTATCGCAATAGGTTTTAAAGTCTTCATATTAAAATCCTCAGCAGCATTTTTATGAACAATACCAGAAGGAGGCTTCTTTTCAAACAGGAAGCAAAACTTAAAATTAATAATATTTGTAACTGAAAGTTAAGAATCGGATAACTTCAGACTATTTAATCATGGGGAAATAGTAATCCAAATCACAAAATTTTGAAGTAATACTGCTATTAATTGAAAATTGTATAGTGAGAGCAACAGAAGTCAAAATTGCTTAAAACTACTCCAATATCAGAACGGAAATTCAAGATACTGAAAATTATCTTTCATTTAAGATATATGCTTGAATTTGCGTTTGCTAACAAATTTACGGTCAGTGTCTCGAGTGTCTTTCAAGTAACATTCAGTCAGACACGGGAACTCCAAAGTTCGTTCTGTACGAACATCTTGTCGCCGGTGATCCACGCATTCTTTGATACAAACTAACAAAGATTCTTCACGGCTTGTTGATCTCCCTGTTGTTCATCGTACAGCAGAAAATATCCCAGTTGATGATCAACTTGATGACTTCCATTTGATGATCTTTCGGTTGATGATCTACCAGTTGATGATCTGACACTTGATGCTCTGCCAATTTTTTATCATGAGTCGATGGTCTCTCAGTTGATGCTCTCTCAGTGATAAGTTCCAGATCAATACGCAGTCTTGCAGTTACCAAGGAAGCAATGCTAATAAACAAGGTATTCCCTTCACAGGACATTGCCGCGTTGTTGTAGCTGGAAATCGATAAGCGGGACGTAGAACAGCAGTAAGTTGCACTAGTTATAATCATTATGTGGAGTCAATAATCTAACTCACAAACACCAATGTATCCCAGAGAGGAGTTCACACGTGTCCAGTCAAAGGGACTCGTTGTGCCGGCATAATGTAAACAATACAGCAGGGTTACGTTGAACATGGCATTTCCATCCTGTCATCATCCTCCTGTTCACGCCTCTGCGCATGCCTTAGTCTTGCTGCTGAGCGTATGGCCTCTAGTCGTTCTTGTAAACTACTTGCATATTGATCCCCCCTCTGTTGCCTTGAGCTTCTTGTTCTTGAGATAATCTTTCTCTCGCTCTTCTTTATCGCTCTCGATTCAGTCTTTCTTTCGTTCGAGCGGAGTTTCCATGCTTAAGCTTATTTCAAAGGTAACGTATTTTTCTTATGACAGTAATAAAGACTTAGACTACAGTATTTTTGAGCCGCAATACACCGCCGAACTCGGTATCCACGATACGGACTCGAGTATATAAGGCTCTGGATGTCTCTAATTTTTTTGTACAGTGAAAATGAGTATTAATTTACCAGTGAACTGAAACCAAGACCGCCAGTGGTAATCTATTCTCAAGAGCATGACACAAAACATATAATTAAGTAAGTAAATCTAATCTAACACTAAGAATGACCGTTGTGTGTATATTTATTTATTTATTTATATATTTATTTATATATATGTATATTTATCTATTTATTTACATGTTTCGCGTCACTTTAAAAAAAACTAGTACAATGTGTACCCTCAAAATTCAGGATCTATGAAGTAAAATACATTTTTTATTTTTACCCGTGGTATTATCAAAATTTGAATATTTTTCATGAATATATACGAAACTTTCATTTTCTATTTTATCTACCAATAACAGGGCCGACTGGAAGAAGAAAACTAATAACGGAAAAAATTGCGTGTTTTATAGTGATCCAGTGCCTTTGGTACCAACAATACAAAGCATTGTATTGTTTAGTCCAATGTGTACCCGTTAACTTTGCCACGCGAGCAGCATTACTTCGTCTTGTCATTTCGCGTTGTTCGTCCGATAGTCTTCGGCGTCTTTCTTGCTGTCGAAGTCTTGCTGCTTCTCTCTTACGGTTGGACACGTTTCTATCCATGTTGGCCTTTTTTGGCAGAATTTCATTTTGAAATATCCTCTATTATCTCTTTGAAGCTTTTCAAGAAAATTGCAATTCCGAAAACAATAACTCAATTTCCAAAATCTTTGGCCTTATACTAAGTGGTAGCCAGGTTCCTGGTCAAACTAATTTAAAACATTTCTTTTCGCATTATCAATTAAAAATATCAAATAATCATGATGAATTTCAACAGAAAAAGGTCCTAAGAAAATTTCTATTTGTAAAAATAAACCGATTGTGTATTCTGGATACCATAATGCAAGTGAAAGGGAATTGAATTGCCACAGAAAAATAATGTAATAGAATGATTTCTTGTATTTCTTAAGCTTTATCCTAGTTGCTATGAAAGCTATCGATTAGAAGAGTGTGACACAGGGACAGACGGACGCGGCTCTTATTATAGTATAGATTAGAGAGATCCAGCGCCTTATATACTCGAGTCCGTATCGTGGATACCGAGTTCGGCGGGGTATTGCCCTGTGATTCGGGTACAAAAATTATTAAATTATTTCATAACCATTTCTGGATTAAATTTGTCGTTTCAAAATGTCGCGGTAATATTAAAGTTGCTCGCCAATTTTAGTGACCCAGTGTACTTTTTAAGATCTTTTATACAGTGAGGACTTAGTAGCCCAATTAATTATTTTGAAATTTTAAAAAATGTTTCAAAAAATTTCGGCATTGAGATTCAGCCTATAACGCTCATCGCTATTTTTGCAAGCTGTCTCTAACAACAAATTCAAATAAAATTTATTTTTCCAGTATGAGTCAAAACCCTGAACTATCACAGACACATACACACTTTTTTGCACTTATGCCTATTTATACCTAAATACCAATTTTATAAAAATTCCTGGTAATCCTTCCCCACTCTACCACCACTTCTATACACTCATATCTCCTGTACTCCTTTCCCACTCAGCCACCCCTTTTCTAAATTATCTCTCCATTAGCAGTGGTACAGGATCTCATTTTTAAAAATATCTCAATTTTTACATGCTCTCCTAAATAATTTCGCTATTCATACGTTCAGTATTTCTATTCCTCGAATTCTTCACCACTCTGATTTTATGCATATTTAGTTATAATTATTTCTCAAGCATCCCTTAATTATCTCTTATTGCACAACTTTCCTAATTCAGAACGTAACCTCGCCAAGATTTTCTATGCGTTCACTGCCGGATGTGTCTTATCAGCACAAAGTAACTAATACTACTCGTTTCACTTGTATTGACTTCAAGAAGCTTTCGACTATAACTTACTTCCATAATGTACGTCTATAACGTACGTTCATAACGTACGTCCATAACGTACAACCATAACGTACAACCATAACGTACAACCATAACGAACTTACGATTGTAAATTACGATTACGATTAACTGTCGACGGCATGGTATGTGGGTAAGTAGCGTAAGAAATGCTAAACTGCTCGTTCCTTTGCCACATACTGTCTTGTTCTATTCTATTGCATGTGCTATTTAACTCGCCGACTAGAGTCCAATGTTAGAACCGGATCTAAAATTGGTTTGCCTTCTGGCGCAAACAATAACTAAGTTAACCTGGTGGAAGAATAGCGTTATATGCAGCAATCGATTATTTGATGTCCTCCTTTTGATATTTTGATATATATTTCACAGTTCTGGGCTAGTGTACTGGCTAGTATGAGTGCGTGTGTCTCACCGAAAATTAATGTAATTTCACTCAGTTTCACTCAGTAATTAATGAAACGAATACATTGATGAGAGACAACATCAAGTGTTTGCATATTGTTGTCACTTTTATGACATGTAATTCACTAAACACTAGCGCTGCCACCGTAGCACTAGCATAACATCAACATTGAGATTCTCTTCACTTTACATTCTCGTCGTTACCGCACTTCTAATGAGGTCACCCAGCTTCCTCCGTTCCTGCCCTGAATCGTGAGCCATGACGACCTGTTTGCATCTAAAATCGATATAGAATCATTGAATTTCATTATATTATTGTTACTGGGATGTCACACGCCAGTAAAATAATTGATATGCTCTAAAGGGAGAGTCAGTGATTTCACTTCCAGCTGTGCGTTATCAAGTCAAGTAATACCGCTCTTGAAAATTTTGTGCAAATATAGAGACAAATACGATGATAAAGTCATTCCTGAATCCTGTTCTAGCTACGAAAATTTTCATTCATATTTTATTGAAAGTGTAAATTTTCCAATAAGATTCTCATATTCAATTCAAACTTTATTCTTCCTCGGTGTTGTGAAAATCACTAAGACTTCAAATATAAGTGAAATTTGCAGACACCAAAAACAGGCGCTCAATTGTCTTGGATGTAGCTTCATAACAAACAGAAAAATTATTTTATGTGCAGGGTATCCTACTGAACTCCAAGGTGTAGGAAAATTCATAGGTTAGGACTGGAGATGCGGAGTACGAAGCTTCTAGACTCTTCCATCGATACTTTTATTCATTATCAGATATTCAAGGTGCGGCAAAATGATACTTCACGTTTGTAAGTTTAATAAAGTTAAAATACGATAAAAAGTGAATGAAAAAGTTCTTGCCTTCTAAACGTACATTCAATGCCAGTTGGTGTCGTTTGATTTCAAAAATTACACTAGTCATGAGGGCAAAGTTACTCTGCATACACTAGCGATGACGTTCACAGAAAGTAGTCGATAGTTCGAACGCTGTACTCATTCTTTTAAAAAATGTACACTCTCTTTTAGAGATAATTGTTCCTATATTTTTTGAGTGCGTTTTGTACGAGACACAAATCTGAAGAATCTAACTAAAGGAAATACGTTTACTATCATTAAGGATTATTGCACGTGATGCCTCAGTAATAAATATGTGAATAGGGGGCATTCAAAGAATGACTTTTTTTTAGTACAAAAAAATATCATACCATACCTATTTTTGATTAACTTCAGTGCTCTTTTATAATTTCTGGAAGTGGAAGCAATTGCAACATTTTCTATTGATTCAACGATTCCTGTGAATGAATATTATTATAAATATTGTCTTCATATACTGCGCGAGTAATTGCATTATGAATATTTATACAGCGAGATATAACATATTATGGACGATCTCTGGCCATGCGCCGTTTTAGTTTACTCCAGGCCTATATTTAAAGCAACAACAGCTCCTGGCTAGGAAAATAATCTAACATGGTTTAACTTCTACTTCTCGCTTCCGCTGGGGTTTCCAGTTTTCCTTTTTCCCATGTGATTCCTATGTCACTTTATTAACGATTTCCAAGTCTGCCGTACCCAATTTGAAGAAAATACAAACCATCAACTGAATTAGATTTGCGGCAGTATGATTTTGCCTTTCAACAAGTTATGAAAAAGGAAGTTATGTTGCCGCACCCTATACTAATGAAAGCTGTTCATTTTTCAATGGTATGAAATGAAGGATCCGATCTGAAAGTTGAGTTTTAAAATAAAATAAGATGCACAAAACTTAAAGTATTGTTTCCTTCGTGTTTATCAGTTTATTGTGAAAAAATATTCAGTGTATCGTACGATTTTAGTTTGTCAGTGCAGCAAACAATTAGAACATAGAATATTCATTGCACAATTCCAATTTCTTGTACCAAAAGTACTAATAACTTCGTGGAACTACGAACGCTAGGCTTGCGTTGGCAGGTTCACACATAAGGGCCTTGTGCTTTATGAAGCAATAAGCCTGCGCCTGAGTGATAAGAAAGATGAGGCAAGACCCTCTGATAAAGAGGACATGATAAGGTGCAACACCGATGTGTTGGAAAAGTTCTATAGTTCAGTTGTCTCCAGGAGCTTCTGTTATTCCATTGGAAGAATAAATACATAAATTCTCTTATAATAATTAGGGAATAATCTAGAAAAAATATTTCCATGACCCATGAATTATAACTCGTTTAGCCTTATGAAACCATTAGACACGAGTACAATGAAAAATGAAGTTAAATGAAGTAGTCAGGTCTAGCAACTCAGGTTTAATAAAATCCTTAATAATAAGTGAAGTTGAAGTAGTAAGACTGAACCTTGAATCAGCAGTGAGTGCATGGCGCAGGAGCTCCATGAACCCCGTCCTGTCTAGCGTTAGTCAAGACGATTTTTGACTCTAATCACGGTATCAGGAATGGCTATATTTTCAGAAAGTTGGCACAAGATTCTGATAATTTTAATGATGAAGAGGTTAAAAACTCCGTGTATTCCAAAATTTAATATTATTAATATATGATCTCTAATTCTGATACGTTTTCGTCTGTGTCGAAAACATTTTTCGAGCTGAGTTAACTTATAATTACATGAAGCGATACCTTTAAAACGGAATTTAATTGCACGAATATTAGAGCCAATTTATTTTTTGCATTATATTCTTGTCAAATTTGTTAAATTCAAACTGTCGATTTGAAAAAGAAGTTTTAATTTTTTTCATTTCACATCATCTTAAGTACTTGGAATCATACGAACTTTAAATTATAAGAAATAACTTCGTCATTCTTGAGAATTTAATAGAACCCCAAACATTTCGTAATAATAAAACCTTAGAACCCCAAACTGTAATACATCTTGTAATCTCACAAATTTTCTGAGATTACTCATGTTGAGGTTCTTTCACCAAATATTTCGTTTTAATTACTTTGCTCGAGACAACTTATGGAGTTCAATAGTTGCTGCCTGACCTAACGTCGCTGCTGGACTTGAAAAGTTATGCAAAGTTTAAAGAGTCTAACAGTAAGAAAGCAGCCGGCAAGGCTGTTTAACGCTCGACCAAAAAAAAGCAATAACTGATGCTTCGTTCAAGAACGTACAACGTGCCTCCACGGTACCTCATCTCCACGTTCAAATATTTTTCCTCTTTTCCTTGTTAGTACCGGATTTAATACTGATGAAACTTCAGCTAAACTGACTTTAGTTTAGATCCCAACTCAAGAAAATCTTAGTGCAATGAATCTCTGCAAATCTTACTGTGATAGAGTATTAGCATTGACGTACAGAGAACAATTACCTTGAGTTATATTTACTTTTTCAATATGTGTTTACAAGGGCATAGATAAGAGTACGGTCGTAGACTACAGCTGGCCTCTAAAGTGGATACTGACCGAGCAGCTCAAAAATCTGGCACCGCCGTACACTTAATCATCAGTTGTAATATTTTCCCCGTATAATACGTATGCATACATGTGCGTAAAAGATAACATCAAAAATTAGTTCCATATGCCACACATTTAAAATAAATCATCAAATTTCAAGTGGAAATGCTCGGAAAAATTTAACTTTCTCAGTTTCAAGCTACACGGGAAAGCCATAAACATGTGGCAGTGGGCGCTGCATTTCTGTTGTTGGGCACCTGTATAATTTACGCACCAAACATTAAAAACGCAGAGTCGCTTGCAGTGTGTGCTGAATCTACGGTGAATAATAACTTGTAATCTGAGAGTATAAAATGCACGTTGGAACAAGGCGCTTCTAGTAAACTCATTGTTAGTAAAGTAGGTCATTATTATCATAGGATGAGTCAAAAGAAATATCGAAAACCATGCTGCATTATTTTGGAATTTTGTTTGTTTGCAAACAATCCGCTAAGAAATGTGTAGTGATTTGTTCGATTCGACAACAATTGGCAGCATAGCCTAATCGACTCAAAATTAAAAACCTACAAAAAACGTAAAGTTTCATGGGGCTGGAAAAAAAGTCATTCGAAAATTATACTGACCAACGTGCGATTTGCAAAACAGCCTGATAAAGGGGATAATAATCACAATATTTAATTTTAAGTATAAGTAATTCCTGCTTTCTATTCTCGCCTTTTTGTTTACTGTATGACTATTAGAAGGTCCGCCTAAATGACTGGTCGCTTTGTCCTTTGTCTCAATTCTCTAAATTCAGGTAGTTTAGAAATGCAAGAAAACGTTTTTTCTTTTGCTTGGGGTACAATTTTGTTTAACCTTGGATATCCCCAGACCCCGTAATAACTGTAAAAAAAATAATTTCAGTAATATTGGACCAACGAAATGAAAAATCCTGCACGCAAGGGCAGTTATACCAGAACTGGGGAAGTACATACGTCTATAAATTGCCTGCAGCATGGTATTTTTGACTCCACTGATCAACCCTGGCACATTCAAGTGTTACATGATGCGTCCCTATGGCGTAGGTATCGCAGATCCGTTTTGGAGCAAGAAATAAACTCGGTCGACCTCTAACTTGCCTGTTAAGCGTGAACTAACAGGGTAACACAATATGTTACATTTTAACCTCTAAAAACCTCTACGTTAATCCATAGTCAGCAATCACGGTAAAATCAACACCCCGGCTCGTCCAGAAGTTATCAACATTCCTTTCCACAGTACACACGCGTGACATCAGACATGGCTTAGAACAAGGTGCACATGAAAGCGCAAACCTGTTATTATACACGGTCTGCGGGGAATATTTATTTAATGGTTTGTTACTCACCCATGTGGGATTGACACCTTACTCACGTGGGTCATCCTGTGGCGATCCGTTTTTAAAGTGTGGTGAATAATGACATGTCTAATTTATTTATTAGTGATTGATTTAATGCATATAAAAAAGGGTAAATGCTTCTCTGTTTACTATTAATTATTCCATGAGTTCTTTTCTCTCTCATAAATTACGTAATCTTGGTGTCATGCATAGTTTTTCTGCATGCTGTCCTACCATCACATTTCAAATAAAACTTGTAGCTATCACAATTAATTAAATGCGACAACATACGTAATCGCACTAGAGGGACTCTAATCCTCTGAATACATGATATGGTAAAAAGTATTCCCAGTACTTCTTTTCAACGACAAAAGAGAGAACAAATAATACACACAGAAAATGTAATACATATTATTCTAAACATCACGGGATAGAGAATGCGAGTCATTTAGCACATTTTGGTATATAAACTACGACATGATATCTTATTCAACAGTGCATTATTTATGAATCAATTGCATACTTAATAGTTGAAAAATTAAATGTGCATACGGAACAATTTTGTTAAATCAATAGGCGTCACGACAAATTACGAAATTTACCCTGTCGCTAACCTCGATCACATAGATAATAATAACATTAAACTTACTCTTACACTGGAGATTCGCTGTTGATGATGGGCTTTGATGATTAGCACTCACGACCACATTATAATAATAACGCTAAAATTTCCCTTTCCCTTCCTTGCTATTTTGCAATTAATTCTTTCCCTCCATTATACACGGTTAAGTGCGGAACAATTTAGTTAAATAATTGTGTTCAAATCAAATTACGAAATTTACCCTGTCGCTAATCTCGATCACATAGAAAATAATAATATTAAACTTGCTTTTACGCTGGAAATTTGCTGATGATGATGGCTACAATGTTTAACACTCACGATATAACGCCTTAAGGATGCCGCTAATTTTCCTTCTTATCACGGCGCCCTTAATTTCCCCTATGCCAAAAACTTAAATGTTGCTCTCCGTCCCAGCAGTCAACATCGTCACCGAGATCTAGTTCACAAGTCCGTCTGTTTCCTCGAGCTGCTGTTTTATATGAGCACTCTTGCCTTTTTTCTATTCCTCACATTTGCAGCTGTGGGGAGTTCCTCTTCCAGACTCAGAAGATTACGACGTTGTTTTACCACGTAGCGGAATGTTTTTACACAGCTGTGGGCCAAACGGAGGATGAGAAGCCTGGGCCTCTTACCACATGCCTACGTCGGCTCTCACGCCTCGATACACCGTACTATACATACACTTTACACATCGGCCTGAAGTATGAAAACCTATGCATATATCTTAACTACCATGACAATCCTTTGCCAATTTTCTTAGTTTCGGTATGTGATGCTTCGGTTCACATTTAATTAAATTACCGCCCACAACAGCAAGGAAATCAAATGCCCTGTCATTTACCTTCAGCGCACGACCGCCCGGTCATGTGAGAGTCCCGTTCCCTAACGGCTAATGTAACACAACTACCAACATTGTTAATTAATATTTAATGAATGCTGCACCAAACTTTCCCACTAACACTCGATAAACTGACCTCTTACACGACAATTCCAAATGACCAATACTATTGCCATAAGCTCGTGCTGATATTTTCTTGTTAATTAATTGTTGATTAATCAGTTCAAACACAATCGACACATTAAAGAGTTATCCTATAGGTTTCCTCTTCCCCTCGGTGTTCACAGAGCTCTGACCGTTATTTGTACAAGATCTCCGATGTTTAAGAAGATGTCTTCTTTCACGAGAAAAATCCACCACCAGTTGTTATCTAACAAAGATTCGTTAATTTCCAGCTCATGCTGGAGTTCGTTAGTCCCCTATATCATATATTCTATCCGCATTCTTCTGACTTAAATATTACCATCTTTATCCTAACAAAAACTTCACTATCTGAATTGTATTCAGCATAGAAATATATTTAGCTGAGAGAGAAGTATGACATTTACGGCGTATGGGACGCGCACTTTGTAGAATCCTCTGGTTTGCCTTGAGATTTTTTAGATGATTACTTCCGTGGTGTAGTGTGCTTGATTTCTACCTTATTCATTTGGAAAGGCAAATCCTCTGCTGACTTTCTCTACTTTACATGTTAGCTTTACACGCATACTTTAAGCTAACGTCTCCTTACTAAAGGAACTTTTGTTATTTTTCACAAGCTTCACACTTTCAGAAGGTTATCATGAAACTGCCCTTACACTTCCTCTTCTCTAATGACTCCTTTCCTTCTTCTTTCGTTCATTTTTCTCACTGTAGCCAACCGCAATGAAGACTCTTTGTGACCAGCTTGAACTCAGCGAAACAAAAGCCTAATTATAGTCGTATGACACCCCAGTACAACATTTGTTAACTTATAGCAAGCTCGCCCGCGAGATCATCAGCGACTCTCAGATGGTTTTAATCAAGAATATGCATCGACACGATATGATTTCTTCATGTGAAACAAGAGTACTTTCGTGTGCTGCTCTCGTATTCTAGTGTGGTTTGTTTCCCTACTGCTTTTCGTCTCAAGTTTAAGTGAGTAAGTTAGGATTCTTTTTGAGTTCGTTAGGAGATATTTGTTGCATTAACACACTCTGAATTAAAAAACCTACGTGTAAAAAAATACATAAGTATATTTCTGCAATGTAAATTATTTTTGCAAAAGGGTAGATGTTGGACTTAGAACTTGAGAGCACAAAATACTGGTTAGAATGCAATTCTTATAGCAAAGTCATGGTGAGCCCCGTACAGTGTCCACATATTACAGCAAGTTAAAAATTAGGCGCCCACTGAACTATGATACATCATTTCGTCACTCTCTTCCTAGTACGTAATAATTACTATAATTAAGAACGAGAATTTCATGACTTTGTTCAAATCGATTGTTAAAAAGTCTCTTTCAGTACGTCTACCTACGAAATTGAATTTGCCACATGTCTATGTAAATATAAATAATATTAGTATCATAGCTTATAACTTCTCTGGACGTTATTACAGGGTGTTTGGGAAGTTTTTTGAAACTATTTTTAGCTATGAATTAGTGGCACGACCAATCGAAGATAATTAATAGTTACAGTAACCATTCATTTCATTCCATTCCATTACATTCTTTGCGTATCATGCCATCCACATTAAGCACATGAAAGTAATTAAAATATGGTTAGAGCCGTCTTATACTGTACTGTAAGACATTAAAACAAGACTATAAAGCTGCTGAGCGAGCATGTAGGTCAGCTAAGATACAACGATCAGTGCATTCATCGCATGACAACTTTACATTGAAAAACGTTGTATTTTACTTGAATTTAATTCCTCGACCATGGGTAATAATAAACACATTGAGTTTTGTACTCACGGAGGATGAGTTTCCGCCTTGTGGCGTGCAGTTGCTCTGTGTATGTTCTGTGTAACTCTTCTCGCGTGATCTTCTGACCCATCGTGCGCTGTGATGCTGTTTAAACTTCTTCAGAATAATATCAAAAACAATCCTAAAATTAACCTATTTTAAACATAAAATAAGAGCTTGCCATGCTGAGAGACAACTGCGTTCACTGACTTCCCGAAAATAACGGTAAAAATGGAAAAATACATTTTATATTTTTAAGTGATTTCAAGAAAATCTCAGATGCAAAAAAGAAAAATAATTTTAGCTTTTACGATGTAACCAACACAGTCATACTAATGCACTTTGCTCATTGTAACAGTTGTGGCTCCCACAACCAGTTATACCCTTTTTTAGCCGCCAAAAGTAAAGGTTTCATGGCCTTTGACAACAAAGCTACGTTACGTAGAATACGTTAGATGGAGTATGTTATCCAGGATTCGTTTCACAGGATACAGTACGTTTCATAGCTACACTATTCAATAATTTGTGTTGTCAACAATAAGACTACCATCATTCAATAGTAAGTGATAGCTAGTTTCTTCGAAATATAGCTGAAATTTTTCTTACGCCTTCTTTTACCGAATTAAAAAGTCATGATGTCTGTGTTCAACAAATGAATGCGTTAGCATTCAGAACTGTGGTGTGCCTTGCTTCGAAGTCATGAAAAATGCAGTTTCGGTTTCCCAACACAGAGAAATCAGAGTCGATATTTTTTACAAACGCGTATATAGTTTTTAATTTTGTTTGATAGCGTAGAAATTTCAAAGTACTAGAAAAGTCGAAATTCTTTACAGCCTGATTCAAATCTGCAAAGAAAATATTTTCATATTTGGAGAAGCGTAGACACTCTTTGTGTCACCAGTAATCACAATAAGTTTCGGATTGAGAGCGCGTGTATTCCAAATGACCAATTTCATTTCACGATTCTTGAGTTAGAGTTTCATAGTTGATGTCCTGGCATTGCGAAAAACTTTCGTCTTTCAACTTCGTAAGTTTTCGACCTAAGACAACAATATTACGTTTTCTGGCGATTTAATTCATAAGAGTTTTTCTGCATAGCTAAAGATAATTATGCTCGACCACAATGTTACATTATGTGCAGAACGACAATCACAAATCTTGTCTTTTGCATATGCTAAGACTTAACTCGATCATCATGCACAAGAAATAAACGGTACGTACATTGAGTGTACGGCAAAACGGATGAAGACTTCTGCACTAGGCTCAGTCAACTCCCGACTGTAACTCTATATATCACATAAGAAATTAACATTCGATGTCAGTTCAAAATGAGAAAATCTCCGTTTCGGACATATAATAATTCTATATTAGGTATAATCATTTCTGACACTTCATTTACATATTTAAGGCGTGCAGTGGTAATCGTTACATATTTTACACATTAAGTAACAGCGTTTAGCTGTAAAAGTTTCGTTATTTGGACGGTTGTCCTTCAATATTTATTTTGCAGGCGGGTCAGTGTGTTTAGACGTTCGCTTATTTCTCCGTAGATCCTCTCAACTTCGCGACACACGCGGCAATTCAAATTCCTCGCAAACTCAAAGCGGTAACATTCTTCGCGTTATTAACGCGGTAACTCCAACTCATTACGAAATTAGGTCTGATGTAATGAAAGCCATTTCTGCACAAAGCTAAATGAAGTTCATCTCAAAACGAAGAATTTCCCGTCATAATCTTCAACTGATCAGCAAGTAAACGACAAGGAAACTTCTGCATTTCTACTAAGTTGAGTTATCTCAAGAGTCGCATGATCAACACACAACATAAATATTATCACAGACTACCGCACTGCCCTTATACTTGTGCAACATATGTTTAATTCTGCCTATATTGCTTTGATGAATTACTTCTCTGCATTGACATTCCATTTACGGTGTTGAATAATTAGTCACAAAAATCACGACATTAATAAGCATGAAAATGGGTAAACGAAGAAGAACACAATGTTTTAAAATAAATATCACTCAATTCCCTACTAACTTCTAAAGAGCCAAATACATATCAAGAATTTACCTGTCTGCAATAACATAATAATTAATCATTACACGTAAACTAACACTTGTTATTAGTGACTTCGCTGTGCACTTCGATCGCAGCTCACCTTACGTACTCAATCACACACTGGGTTTACATTCTGATTCACCTGCCTCATGTAGTTGACACGTTGAACATATTCACGTTGTATCACACACAAAAAAAATCAAGTTTCACGCATCCTCGTTCACCAATACCTATCATTCTGTTGTAATTAATCCCCTGCTACTCTTGTTCACATGAACACGGAATTTTATCTTACTGTTAAAATAAAAATAAAATTATAATGTTGTCACACATGCGTCGCTGGAGAGTGAAACCCTCCCAAAACCTGGTAAATTGAAGACTCAATTATATATTCACTGTAAATGATCAAGAAATTCAACTATTACGGAATCTCGATCACCCTCAATTTGTGGGAATTATTTGGAAAAGGTTCAACTGAAAAAATTAAGGCTCAACTGAAAACAAATAAATATCATGTTTACACTATAAGAAAATAACTGAAGCTTTTGAAGAAGAACGAACCGATAAATATGTGCAAAGCAAAACTCAGTCTATTTCCAATCAACTTTCGATCCATAGAACTTAAACTATTATTGTAATTTACTTCGAACTATTTGAATTGAATCGTCTTCGGGCATAATGAACTCATTAAGAAAATTTATTTTTCTAACTGTGTTGCTCGAACGAGCAACATTTTAGATTAAAGATTGGAAATCTTAGAGTAAATTGGACAAAAAAATTAAATAAATTGGATAATCAGTTGGCTAATTTGTTGGTGTATCAACTTCCATTGCATCATCTTCATAGTCTTCTAAATCCATCCGACTGTATTTGCTGCCAGGGGTGCTTAGTAGAGGATCAAATTGTTGAATGAGCATGTCCCACCTTTCAAGTCGTTTATGGTATTCATGTGTTTCCAATGCCATTACATCATCCCTAAACTCTTTAATAAGTTCATGTAACGACTTGTTTGAAGGCTTAAATTTTTGGAATAATTCTTCATCTTGAATTTTCTTACATTCAGGATAAAAAGATCTGAACTTGTGGCATTCAGTTGGTATTGATTTTTTAAAGAAGAGTAAATCATCTCGATTCGAGAAAGTTTGCTCTTGGTTTGGACACCACATAGCCAATGGAGCGCTGTTACTTGTGGCGATAACTGGTGCTCTGTGTGTGGTAAGAGCATCAAGCGAATCATTCGCCACTTGTTGAAAGCTGTCCAACAAGTACAAGTGATTGTTTCCTGCACTAGCCCTGTATGCTGAAACTCTTTTCATTTTTTCATCTTTGGCTGCTTGTGCACGTTGATAAGTGATTTTATCCCAAAGTTCTTGGTATCGATCAACAATTGTTCCTTGCAATTGCAAATCATTTTCATTAATGCCATTGTGTTGGACATAAGTCATCCACTCTTCCAATGTCCCAACTGTAGGAAATGAAATGTCTTTGGGAAAGCTAGGTAATGCTATTTTCAAATTTCTAGATGCTCTGCAAAAACCTGTCATCAATTGTGCATCAACTTTACATTTTGTAACTGTTTTTTGTCGTAGAAATACACAAAAGTGGTAGCGTGCCTTTGTATTTGGAGGCTCAACAAACAGAAACTCTACATTTAAACGTTTCAGATACTTCTGAATAGCAGGCACATGAACTTCATAAGTAGCGATATATAGCGGCTGTAATAACATGGCTGGTCTCTATAATAGTACAGAGGTTCGTAATTCAAATACGGTATTGCAACTAAAGAACTAACATAAATTAGTATTCAGCTTATTCATATACGCAGCATCTATATAAGAAACGAGGTTCATTATTTGCATACGGTATACGTATTGTACCAGTGAGAATGATAAAAGATAAAGCACTGATGAGCTGTGTCAGTTGAGGTGCATGGGATGATAAGAGTGCTTTAGTCTCACGTTGCTCTGTTCTTGTGTGCACGTAAGACGAGGGCGGCAATCAATTTTACACTGTACTTGATACGTTTCACCTTGCCACGGTCTCTTATGTGAGATGTCTAAAAAAGGTATACGAGTTATTGTTGTATATATTATGTGTTAAATTTTACTATAGTAAGTTTTATCTTTAACATTTTTGGTATTTTTTACATTTTTTGAATTGTGGTATATTTTTATAGCACATCTATGAAGATTTTTGATATTTTAACGAGTATATTTTTCGATATTTTTATATTTTATTGTTTTTCAGGCTCTACATTTATTATACATGTATTTATTAATTTTTTCTTTTTAGTTTGTGTTTTATATTGTCATATATTATAAAAATCTAGATTGTTTTATGGTTTTTATTTATTTCTTGATACTTTTAAAAGAAAAATATAGGTTTTTTATTATTTTTAATTTTTATAATTACTTTCATTTTTTATGTTCTTTCATATACTTTCAAACATTTTTTCTACATTTTGTACTTGAATATTTTTTTTTCATACATACATATATATATATATATATATATATATATATATATATATATATATATATATATATATATATATATATATATATATATATATATGCCAATGTGAAACAAGAACAAGATCTAGAAGTACTTACCTACATATTTGTTGAAGAAATTGAAAAATAAAATGTAAGGAAAACATTTGTCAAAAATACGAAAATCCTACCATCAAAAGTATTGGATACATGCACTTAACGTTTCGTTGAAATTCTTCTATTCTGCTTACCTTGTTAACGTTTTCTATAGTCTATGATGAGGCTTTTCAAAGATCGAGAAAAAATTTAGCCCATTCTTTTTTTACAAAACTGTTACAGCTGCTTGCAATTTTGTGGAATCGTTTTATGGACCTTTATCTTCAATGTTCTCCATATATTTTAATAAGATGGAAATCAGGTGACTGATTGGGTCATTTCATTACATCAATTTCATTATTCTCAAACCAATTCTGAGTTGACTTTGCAGTGTTCTTTCGATCGTTATCTTGTTGAGACAGAAAACCTCCGTGAAGCCCTAATAAAGTTGCTGATTTTTAGAGATTTAGTTGAAAAATATTACAATACATGCTGCCATTCATTTCCCCTCCGATTATTTCCAAGCCTCCGGTGCTATTTGTTGAAAACCCTCTCAATACCTCCCTCCAATTATGCTACTACTCCGAACTTTAATGCGGCTAATGCCTCAAGCGGAGGCATGCACCACGTCCATACTATCAATCTTTTTTTTATCTGACGGCGATTGCATGGCTACTGCACAATCAACTCTATCCCTTCCAAGAAATAATTCGCCTGCCTCTGCAGCTGTTCCTTCGGTAAGTACAAACATATATTGTTTCCCCATATTCTATTAATTTGTTAAACCATATAAATATATGTTAATTTATGTGTATATGTAATAGTAACTAACAAACTATTCCAAACTTTTCAGTCCTGCGTCTGCTCCTAGAGATAGTTCTTCAGCCATAAGGAGTTACCTGAGATCTCCCTAAAGTTTTGCAGTCTAGGAAAGCATTACTAAGTGTCTCTAAGATATTTCATAAATGATAGTTTCCTCAAAATGTGTAATCTAAGATCCAGATGGCAAGAGGTGGGAGAATTGGGAGAAATCTCCAGCGACTCCTTGATGGCTAATTCACTATGTGTAGAAGGCCCTGACATAATGTCTACACAAATAATGTCCCCATCTTTCTACCATTTCTGATGTGTTTTATAAGATTTTGACAACTTTTAATGAAAAATATTTGTGACACTTTCCCATCAAATTTAAATTTCTGGTGACTGGATGGTCCCGGAAGAATAGATTGAGTTGTCTTGGAGACTACTTCATCAAAATCTGTCTTTTCCCTTTCCAGGTTGATTGTGATCTGCTTCAAGTGGCTGAGGAAGAAAACATAGTGGTTCTTTTTGAACCAGACATTGAACACGCCTTCGAAATCGAGACGACCAGCCCCTCAATCCCAGGTCCTGAATCCCCCGCTATCTACAGAACTAAACATAGAGTCTCCGTTTGCAGTGTTATATTATAGTTTTTATGTATATAGTTTAGGAGGTAGTAAATAACTAAACTATGCCAAAAAACAATTTTGATTTCATGATTCCATTCAAATATTCAGTTTACGGATAAGCGAATAAAAGGCTCAAAGGAAGTACATAACTTAGTAGCTCTTACTTGATACATTTTTTGTTGTTGTTGAAATTTTTCTTTTATTTATGAAATAGTCTATGTGTATATGTCTATTCGTAGTTATTTGATAGAAGGAGATTTTTTATATATTTTTCTCATTATATTGATGCTAATTTGATATAAATTTTCCAAGCCATTTAAGTTCCCATAACAAATTCATACAGAAAAATAATGGGTAAAATAGATTGTATCCATAATAAATGTTTTTTTTACAATGATTTAACTTGTTCGTTATTTACCCTTGTAATCTAAATATGTGGTGCATCTAGTGTGAGAAGGCATAATTGGCCATGACAACCACATAAAGCTAATAAAACGTGTAAAATGTTATTGGATGTTAATTAGGAAGAACAAATCCAAAGTTTTTGAACCAAATGTAAAAAATAGTACAACACATTAAATGTTGTCTTGCCATCGAACAGCTCCTTCATTTACAAAATACAGAAGAAACTGGTTTCTAACGGGTTTCTTGATACCGGTTGTCCTAGCCTTCATAGCTTAAGACTTCTCACAGTTCTCTTTATCAATTGCAAGGGCTGATAGAATAGAATAGAATGAGGCTATAGGAACGAACCTTCTGGCCCATTCTTGGGTCGGATAATTACTTCGATAATTATTCTGTTGTTTACCCAAGTCCCATGCCGTATTTCTAGCCGCGTCAACCATGTCGGCAGCGGGATTCGAACCCGGGTCTTCACGCTCGCAAGCAGATTCGCTCACCAGTCGACCAAGCTGGTGATAACCCGTCGACCAAGCTGGTGATGTTTAGCATTGCATTGCTGATACTGCCAACTTTTTCTACTTGATTAAATCTTTCATTATGAATGTTTCCAATTTTACAGTGCTAAATACTGCATACAAATTATCTGTAAAATAACAATTATATAAAAATAGAAATTATATGAAAAATAAAAATTACATGAACACTAAAAATTAAATGAACAATGATAATCTATGAAACCTTGAAAGTCAAATATGAGATTTTATTCACACATCAATATTTCAATGAGAATGCGTATCCAAAATCAAGGGCAAAAAAAACATGTTATGCAGACTGGCAGATTTGATCATCCTTTCTGTGTTGAGATACTGCTCACTTAAACCCAAATTCTATCTCTAGATTTCTAAAAAATTAAAATAAAATTTTATTTAAAACTCTGTTAAAAAAAAATGTAAAGTAACATAATTCCTTAAACTTAGAGTATATCTTGTCAAAGTATTGGGAATATCTGTGTGTTCAAGAGACATGAAGCTCACCAATTAAAATTATATGTTCAAAGTATTATTGCCCCTAAATATTGTTCAAAGATATATCTATAATTGTTGCAAAAATATTACATGGGATAGATTCCAATGACCGACTTTATCCGATCGTTCGAATAGCTGACTCAAAAACTCGCGTTTTTTCATCAAGCAAAACTATATAGTGTGGACGCTCTTCAAACTTGTCCCTGCTCGTGTTCGTCGAATTCAGTGTTCGTGATTGATGAAAAGATCGATAGTGTGGAGGGGCCTTCAGGGCTTAGAGACCCAATGAATGAATGATTCTCAACCGCCGTGTCGCGACACACAAGTGTGTCGCGAGGCTCCCTCAGACGTGTCGCGAAACTGTGTGATAAACACCTGAAAACACAGATAATGTGCATAAATCTCGGTTTCATGCTCTACTAATATGCCTTGGAGGAAGGAACTTCCATTTCATCGATTGCTAACATCGAACTCAATCATGCTGCACACTCAATTTTGACCTCTAAATTACAAATGGATTTAAACTAAATTAGCTTGCAACTAATCATAACTAGAGCTGAACACTGTTTTCTGTTTGCCTATTTTTCAATTTGTTTAGATCCTAATCAGTGTTGTTCACGTACTTTCAAACTATTGTTTTTGGCTCGCAATACTTGAATTAAATCATATGGTGAATTAATGAAATAAGAATTTTCAGTTTTTATTATTGCATTGGTAAAATAAAAGTTAGTTTTTACCATAGATTTCAGAAGGTAACTGAGGGAAAAACAATTTGATCACTACTTAATATTCCAATTTGACACAGGAGGTTGACCGTTGACACACGGATCAGTTAAACCCTGTCGAGTCTGCCGGGACACATTTGTCCCAGCACAAATTTAAATAAGTCTACCGAAAGTCTACTTGAATAAGTTCACCTCAAAGCAGTCTCGAAAGGGTTAACACTGCCTCTTGTTTACTCTTGTTGGTTAGAGTACGCGCGTGTTAATTGCTTATGAATGCCCCTTCACAATGGATAAATTTGTTAAATGGAAGGATGTTAGTGATGGGTGTGAGGTTGAAACAAAACATACGATGAAGCCTTCAAAATCCAACACAAAAAAGGCAAAAGTTCGCCATAATAGACAGTATTGTGATGATTATTTGAAGTTTGGATTTTCTTGGTCTGGAGATGTTGCTATTATGTGTAGTTTGTGGTGAAAAAATGGCCAATGAATCCATGGTACCAAATAAGTTACAAAGACATTTCACGACTAAACATTCCTACCTACAAGATAAAGATCTTAATTATTTTCAAAGACTGTTACAACAGCAATCAAAGCAACGCACTGTTTTTCAGAAAACAATGACCGTGTCTGAACGGGCTCAACTCGCTTCAATTGAGGTAGCTGAAATAATAGCAATGAAATCCAAATCCCAAACCCGTGCTGAGTCAGTTAGCCTTCCCGCTTGTAAAAAGATAGTGAAATCCATGTTAGGTGAAACAGATTAAAAAGAAATTAGTAAAATTTCGCTTTCAAATGATACAATACACAGGAGAATTGTAGATTTATCTGAAAACATTCAAACAAACGTTCAGCAAACACTTGAAGGCTCTAACTTTTCTTTAATAGTTGATGAATCGACTGATATCAGTAACAGTGCTCAATTGCTTGTATGTATTTGTTCGCTTCATTAATGATGATGAAATAATCAATCAGTTTTTGTGTTGTAAAGAAATTCCAACAACTATTAGAGGTCAAGGTATTTTTGATATGATGCATTAAAAGCAGACCAATAAAGTCGAGATTATTTGAAGAACTGTGCAAATCAATGGCTTCTCAACATATTCGCTTACTCATGCATACCGACGTCCGATGGCTGTCAAAAGGTAAAGTGTTAACTTGCGTTCATGAATTACAGAAGGAATTAACAGTATTTTTGATAAATAAAAAGACGAAAAATTCTGTAAATATCTTCGATGTGAATTTTGAATGGCCCAAATGGAATATTTAACGGAAACATTTGGTCAACTTAATATTATGAACAGTAGTATGCGAGGTCGAAACGAAAATATTCTAACTTCGACAGATATGTTGGTTGCCCTCAAAAAGAAAATTGTTATTTGGAAAAACAGCAAAATTGGGTATTTGATATGTTTCCTATAATGCGTACTAACTGCTCCAAAGAAATGATCCCTATTGTGGTTCAGCATTTGACAGCGCTCGAAGAAAACATCGACCACTACTTTCCGTCGCTGGACACAGAAAAGTACGACTGGATTCGTAATCCTTTTGTAGATGTTCCTTCTAATATTGGGTTTAAATTATGTGAATAAGAAGAATTGGCTCCTATTTCAAGTGACTGCAGTCTTAAAATAAAGCATTCAGAGGTAGATATCGACACATTTTGGATTTCAATACAAAAGGAATTTCCCGCATGAGCTGAAAAAGCCCTATTAGTTCTATTAAAATTTTCTACTTCTTATTTGTGTGAATTAGGCTTTTAAACCTTAAATAATATAAAAAATAAGAAAAGAGAAAGACTACCTTCCACTGAAGAAGAAATGAGAGTCTGCTTATCGAACATACGACCAAACATTCAGAAAGTCGTAAGACAACACCAGGCACAAATTTCACACTTGATGCTGCAATTCTGGGATACTAAGATAATAAACTGTATCAGACAAGTCCATATATGTATTTTTAAATCCATTTTACGGTTTCATCATATAATATTTAAAATTATTAGTGTGTCGCGACAGTTTCATGAGCTCGTAGGTGTGTCGGGAGTAAAAAAGGTTGAGTAACTCTGCCTTAGACTGACATCTTCTTTCTTCAATACTTTTCATAATAATGTGCCCCCTGAAGTCATAACGAAAACCTGGGAGATTTTGTGATGGTCCTAGATTTGTGATCACCTTTCACCTGGTTGGAGCCTGTTGCTTGCCAATCTTATATATATACCCAGCAGACATCTCGTTTGAACGATAGCAGATCAGTAGAGGCGGTAGCATCTCGGTCGTTAGTGTGAATCAATTTATAAATTATATATGTATTCACTACTGACATGTCTATAATGTAAGTGATAAATGACTACTAACACTTCTTGCCTGTACTTGCTGTCGCGTATTTACTGATCCATCAATCGTGTTAATCGACGCGGCGCATGGGGAGCTCCCATGAATGCTCGGTAGTTTTTCAATACATTGTTTGGGAAACCAAACCTCTTGCCTTCTTGCTCCACGGCCAATGTTGCACTTTTTGGAGAGGTTTCAATGTATTGTGATTAGTTTCATCAGTTACACATGCATTTTTAAGTGATTTTTCAAAAAGAACTTTTTCATTTGTTTCAATTTGTCGTCATATGCCCCTCATTCGTGCTTCTTCATTTATAAAAATTATCTCAAAGGTAATCTGTTTAGCATGTTTTCAAGCATTGTTTCAATGACAAGAGAGCCAGTGTTGCGAAGCTTCACTACTAATTCAAATCAAGTCAATAAAGTATCATGATATACGCTATGTTTTTGTAGTTTTTCGATTACGTCAAGTTTTCAATATAATTTTTGATCCAAGTGCTAAATCCGCTCGCTTGTTATCAGAAAAGTTATTGCCACAATAAACACTAAAGTTATAAAAGCAGCCAGAGACACCTCATAACGCTCATAATTTATACCCAAATGTTATAGATTTTTTCGTAATGCATTGCTTCAGAACATTCTGGCCGTCATGTTTTACGATCATTTCATTCACAGCGAAGTCTTCTTCAAAATTGCCAATCTTCATGAACGATTTCTGTGTAGCTGACATGAGACGGATGTCAACTTCTAATATTTCTCCATTTTTATATATTGTACATACTGAGGTGTTTGAAACTTCATGTATAATGTCGGCTCGTCTTACTATTATGTTTGAATGATCTTTTAGCTGCTTGCACGCTGTTCTCAATTCCTTGGTTAATATGTTGCTGTGTTTGAAATCTCTATTTTTTGTTGCTTCGGCTCTGAGAAGTGGCTCTTTCATAGCAGCATTGTAAAATTGAAGCAAGCATTCATCAACAATGGTTTTCCAATACCCTGTTTGACAATCTTTTGAGAAATTATCTGCTAAAAGTAAACTGCAGCATAAAGGAAGAACCAAATCGCATCACCCACACAATTTATTACCTAAATCAATATTCATTAGCATATAAAACAGACGAACGCATATTGAAGCAAATCATAAAAAGCAACACGAAATGTAATTCTGATAACGAACACCTCCGTCTCATAATATATTACAAAAGCCATACTATCGCGAGCCTCGTTTCTAAAAATAATCAAAGTGCCAAATTATCAGAGCTAAAACAGACGAACGTCGGGTACGAGTACAAATGCAGCCATGAGGACTGCGAGCCTCATAACCGCTCGTACATTGGCGTAACAACAACCACCCTTTCCCGATGCCTGACTATGCACTTAGGTTCTGGAGGTCCAAAAAATCACGAAATGGAAGAACACAACAAAACTCTTACCCGGGAAAAACTAGTAATAAACACAAAGATACTGCGACATGAACCCGAGTACAACCGTCTGCAAATTCTGGAAGCATTATTAATTCACCAAAAGAAGCCGTCAATCAACAATCAGTGCACTGGAAAACATCGCATCCATAAATTGTTTTAGCCGACTGTACTTTCGAAGGCAACAGCCTTCGAAGTCTACAAGCCAACTTCAGAATTCCACAGCTCACATCGCAGCCAGCAACAGCATGAAGAGGATAGATAGTCTGCTGTATTCTCCATAACCTGAAGATGGCGAACGATCGCCGAAACGCGTCGCAAAACCCCTTTTTGGATTTGACTATTGCTAATATCTTTGAAGTTTCAGACCCAGAAACTATTTGTAATTTTAGACGGATTGAAAAGCTTAATAAAAAGCTCGTATCATCCCAATATGGCATTATTTTTAACCAGACATGTATCAATGAAGGACTGCTTCCTAAGTATACTAATATATACATATATATATATATATATATATATATATATATATATATATATATTTATACATATGTATATATACACATATATATATAAATATATGTAAAGATACACGGCTAATATACGAAGAGCACCAGAAAGGAAACGTCTGTTTTGTTGTTACAATTGCGCTCATCACTGACCCACTCTATGACATTCGAAATGGTGATGCGTGTAACGATTGTACCGAATTTGGTACAAAAAAAATTTTTATCATACATGAAAAAATATAAAATTTTGCATACGTGCCTTGCATTACA
>VCRD01000628.1:55102-143122 GCA_006783055.1 Trinorchestia longiramus | reverse complement strand
CTCAGAACCCGTGCACAAGTGCGTCATGGTAGGCAAAGGCACAAAACAAGATAAGGTCAGATTGCATTACAAATTAAGTAGATAGGAACTCTGACAGTTGATTACAGACTTCGGTATACCAATTCCATTCGCTTGTACCTCCTCAAGTAGGACAGAAATAATCTGTTCGTTTTACAAGCCAAATTCAAAATTAAACTATAATGCAAAACGCAGTGAAAATCGCATTCGATGTCGAGTTTTATTTTCCAAAGAAATAGTATTGATGTAATATGCAGTACGCAGATGTTAAAGAAATTTTACATCTTTATTGCTCTATCGACCACATGGCAAGTGTTTTCACCCATGTTTTTCTTTGAAAAAAGATTTCTCTTCACTAAGAATAAAAATATCATCCGTTTTCAATAACGCGACAACAATTCTTTCTCGTTATTTCTCGAAATAAAGATTTCCATTCAATCAATAAAACTCTAGTGTTAGACTTTTTAAGTTGCCTTTTCCAATTGCCAAGGCGAGCTGTAGCGGACTATCATCACACTGTGCAGTGGACTATCATCACACTGTGCAGTGAACTATCATCACACTGTGCAGTAAACTATCATCATACTGTATAGCGGACTAGCATCACACTGTGTAGTGGACTAGCATCACACTGTGCAGCGGACTATCATCACACTGTGCAGCGGAATAGCATCACATATTTTTGGGACGACTTGCTTCTCGAGGTCTTGTTCCCCGTCAGTTCACTTAACTCCTTTTTGAGTTGCATTGTGAAGCCTTCGCTCCTCAAGAGTGCTCCTAATTATTCGAAGTTTCGTCGGAAACGCTTTTTTTTCAGGAGCTTGTAGTAGAATAGAATAGAATAGAATAGAATGAGGCTATAGGAACGAACCTTCTGGCCCATTCTTGGGTCGGATAATTACTTCGATAATTATTAGGTTGTGTACCCAAGTCCCATGCCGTATTTCTAGCCGCGTCAACCATGTCGGCAGCGGGATTCGAACCCGGGTCTTCCTGCTCGCAAGCAGATTCGCTCACCAGTCGACCAAGCTGGTGTCAAAGCTGGTGTCGAGTAAAGTTAGCTTTGTAGTTAGTCGTCTCGGTTGCTTTTCTCTCGGTCTCTCATTTAGAGATGTAGAACTGGGTTTGTGCAACCGACCGCGTGAACGAGGTTTTTCGATGTTACATTTCTAGTTTTATTTTTGATCTTTTCAAGATGTTCACTGACCTGCATGAAAAATTTTTTAGCGGCAGCTTTGAAAAGTTAAGCACAATTAGTATATGTAATGGGCAGTGTGTTAAACTATGAACGAAAATAAGTAGTAGAAAAGTAGAAAAGTAGTAGAAAATATGGATGCTCGATTTCAATTTTCCGTACATAAGAGGACACAGGACATTTAGAGGGAATGAGGTAAATGCGTTTGATTGATGAGTATTTTGAAGACGTTCCAATGTGGCGAAATGTACATACCTCCGTGAATAACCAGTAGTAGTATTAGTAGTAGAAGAAGTAGTATTAGTAGTAGTAGTAGTAGTAGTAGTAGTAGTAGAAGTAGTAGTGGTAGTGGTACTGTCAATTTTCTGCTAGAAGCGAGCACGATATGTTGCAGAGGGAGGCGGTGTTGTTGGGCACGATTGAGGGGAAATTTACTGACACAGTGTGCAGGAAGTAAACTCAAATTAATCTTGAATCTGTGTTTTTATAGAAAATTCAGGTAGGGTCACCAAATGTTATTGTCTGGTAAGGTCCAATCGTCTCTGGAATGTCTTACGCCTGAGGTCCAATCAGCGTCGTGAGACTTATGACAAATTGAACTCTGCTGAATATTGACTGGTTTTAAAAATTCATTCCCAGCTCTTGCTTTCCATGCAATTGTTCACGGTTGCATTCATTATAAATTTAAGAATCTACACATATAATAGACAGTGTACGTCTATCTCTCTCTCTCTATCTCTCTATCCCTGTGTGTCCGTCCCATTACTTCCTATCTATTAATGAAGAACAATGACTGAACTGAAATCAGAATGTGCATACATGTGTTATGAGCATTGTATTGTAGATACCAATAGCTCCGGATTATTTTAAAACAAGTAGACCCACACGTCAAAATTCACATGTTTTTACTGATTTTTTTTCGTTTGATTAGCCAGTGGACGCAAGCTTTGCGACGGAGTTTCCACATTGAAGGATGTGCCTTTGATATCCACGATACAATGCTTACAATACATGTATATCCTACTGAATTTTTTCTTATCTAAATCCTTAAGAGCTTGAAAGATAGACCAAGTAAGCAAGTAACAAACTGTGTATTATTATACACACAACATAATATAACATAATACATAATTTGTTTACCAAATAAACAAAAAATGTTGCTGACATGGCAAGCCGCTGACCAGACAAGCTGCTGACCAGACAAGCTGCTGACCAGACAAGCTGCTGACAAGACAAGCTGCTGACCAGGCAAGCTGCTGACCAGACAAGCTGCTGAAAAGACAAGCTGCTAACAAAACAAGCTGCTGACAAGGCAAGCTGCAGATTTAAGAAGTCTTGAGAAGATTTGTTACATAACTTTATAATAGTTACGTAATTTTTAATAACAGGAAAATTGCAACATTAAATGAATTTGAGAATGCATGAGACGGAAAACTACTCGGCACAAACCATGATGCGCCATGGCGCGCTGAAACGCCCACCTAACTCGAGTCATTTATTCTTTTAATATCATCCTTAGCAGTAACACGAGTACACATGCAATAAACAAATACGTGAATAAACAAACACAGTTCGATATCATCACCTTTCACTACCAACATTTTATGACATACCTGGGTATGAAATTACGGTCGATATCCCACATGCTGGCCGCAACGGACAGCTGCGCACAGACTAGACGGAGTAAATTTGTGGTGCTGATAGAATTAAATTGTGGTGCTGTCAGAATGAAATTGTCGTGCTGAAAGAATGAAATTGTGGCGCTGACAGAATTAAATTGTGGTGCTGACAGAATTAAATTGTGGTACTGTCAGAGAGAAATAGTGGTATTGAGAGAATGAAATTGTCGTGCTGACAGAATGAAATTGTGGTGCTGACAATGAAATTGTGGTGCTAACCGACTGAAATTTTGATGTTTTCAGAGTAAGCCTGTGGTACTGACAGAATAAACTTGTGGTGCTGAGAGAGTGCACCTGTGGTGCTGACCCAGTGAGCCTTTGGTGCTGACAGTGAAATTTTATTGCTGACAGAGTGAGCCTCTGGTTCTGACAGAGTGCACCTGTGGTGTTGACAGAGTGCACCTGCTTAGTACGAGTTTTGGGTTCACAATACACTTGATAATATACACTTGATATATTTGTTTAAATGTCTTATTCAACGCGTCGTATCTGTCATTGTCACTATGATATACTTTGCCGCTTCCAAGTTCATAAATAATATCAGGCTTGTGAAGTTTTTTTAACGTCAAACGCGCGGCTGGACAATGGAATCGAAGGCTGCATTTTCACACAAAAATCAATTTGATATATGTTAATCCCAGGAAATTGTGTTGCGTTTTTTCAATCATGGATTCCTGGATTACTGACACTGCACACAGCTGTTGTATGATTATCATTAAATTTTGAATTAAATCTTCTTGATTATATGCACCGGTTTCTAATTTCTATTAACATTTTGTGCGTAGATTTCTATAACTAATGGCACGCGTCAATTTAGCATTCAAAATTGTAATTTTTACTGAAATTCAGAATTTTTGGTGATGGCACGCATGGAAAACCATATTTCTGAATCTTCAGAGTTACACACAAAATGTTAATTGTACGAAAAATATCCAGAAATTAAAGGATAAACTGTACTGACTCCCACGAGTATTATTTTAATTTCGCGAACCATGCGTAAGACTTTGAATACTTCATTCTTTACAATAATTCTTACATGAGAAACAAATTACGTTCCCAAAATTCGGCGCTCGAGATTGTCTTGTTTATAAAATCCTGGTCACTGAGATTAACCCTTTCATAGTTCAAACTCTAAACAATGTGCATGTAAATATTGTGATCATTTTAGACAGCGCAGTTCAGAGACAAAGACCCTATATGAATGCTTCGGTCTGAGCTTTGGAGCATGAATAAGCGTGAAGATAGCACTTGTTATCTATGCTGATTCATATTCATATACATAGAGGGTGTTTCCAAGATTTTTTATTCACTTGTACATGCGTAGGGCTTCACATTTTTCAATCATAACGTCTTGAATCAACTGCCACTCGATTGTAGAATACGAAAATGTCACAGAGTGAAAAATTAAGGCGTACGATAAGAACAAAACTTGGTTGACTATTACCGGCACATCTCTCACAGCTCTCTGGTAGTTCTCTATCTCTATACCGACCACCACTGCCTCTTATCAAAGACTGATCTGGGTCTGGGTAGTGTGCTTCAGCCCTCAGGTAAGGTTGTCTTCCATGGACGGACGTTATTTGTACTACACGTGAGCGTGATGTGCACGCACGTGATTTTAGTTTGATGTGCATGAACGTGATGTGCATGAGCGCGATTTTAGTTTGATGTGCATGAGCGTGATGTGCATGAGCGTGATGTGCATGACGATATGATGAGAGAAATGACGACAGCAAGATCAAGGATGAGAAAATGTTTGAATGAGTGATGGGAGGGAGCATAGTGCAAAGAATAGTCAAGAAAGAGACGAGATCGGGCAGGAAAGAATTCATGCTGTTTACAGCGAATGAAGCCGAAAGCGTCGTAGAGTTGCACATTTGGTGAGATTCTCTCTGAAGCGAATTGCAAAGAGCAACCCGTAACGCTTGAGTTGGCCTCAGAGGTACGCGGTTCGTAAGGCTCGCTCTGAGGCGAGTCTTCAGTAGTAATCTTGCTCGAAGGATACTCAAGGACACTCGGATAATGTCTACGTAGATATTTTTAGGCAGGTTTCTAAGAGAGTTCCCACATACGATGCTTTGATAAAGATCGTCCTACGATTTTTTGTAAAGACCTTTCATTTCTCGTGAATTGCGTAGAATTCCTCATCTCTTCCTTACGGGTATGTGCTAATATCAAGTAAGGGAACTAACGCTCCTCGGTGGAATTTTTAGCTACTGGCATCGGAACCATCGATGCTTCTTGCAGGAGTCTGTCGTTCATTTATTTCTCTTCATTTCTCCTTTTATCTCTGGCTCTTTCCCGTGAAGGAAGCCAGCGTACCGTATGAACGACTTCTTGCGCAAGTTTCTTCGTTTCCAGTTCGTCCTTTTTCTCACTTCTCTCTCTTGTTTCTTCGAGATGCTTCCGAAACATTTTATTGCCGGTTGCAGCGAGCCGTGCTTACTTTAATTAACGCTGAAATACTCGCACCCTCTCGTTGTTGAAATTAAATCTTTTAGTTTCAGTATGCTTCAGTAACGCTTTTTTTTAAAATGAGAATAACGTCTGAATATTATGATAATTGCATAGTTTGATCATAGTTACTGCAACCGGACGGTACACCATGTCAGTCTCTGTTTGCAACATGCATTTCAAATTTAAGATGAAAAATTTAATTGTGCTTTGTTTTGTAATTTTCTTCAGGATATACACTACATGCTGCTTGATACATCACATACGCATGAAAATTATAGTCAAGCTGGAAACATAACGCATGTTTTTCGTCACTACGATTGTTCGTTTCGTGGCCCGTAGCTTGTACAATGGAACAAAGAAATTACTTTTCACCGACAAAAAGAGTTCAGCGAAGCTGTGTAGAATCTATTTTTAAACAACTCTGACAACAGTTAACAACATGAAATTTAGAGTTATAACTCGGAGGACACTTTTGCTTTAGTGTCTGAATTGTAGTATCTTATCAACGTGATCCACTTGGTTACTGCTAATGTCATTTGGTACCCACGCGACGTTGTGGATTGCCGTTTGTGGAAGGCACAACTCCTTTACAACCACGACTGTGCAACAGAATGCACCACTGACATGGTATTGTGATGCATTTCAGTTTATTGCTTTTTCTCCGTGCCGATTGTAAAATTATTCTATGATTTATTAATGGAATGGCTTCGATTCCTGCGCGTTTGTCAGACATTGATCGTCCTCCTCTTTGTTGACCTGCTTGTCAGTCATGACTGTTGTGCGCTGTTCTGAATTATTGGCTACTGCACATAGCCAAGGCCGCATTGCTGCTTCTCCATCAACACGTCATCATTTATGTCAAAAACTTTCATCATTATACATATCAGATAAAAATTACTCCTCAGAATCAGTAGGATTCTTACTAAGGAAGTTTAATCCATGCAAATCATGCCTCCAGCAATATCAGGCCATAGCCTGAAATCGGTAACGCTAACTCAATTGCTCAAATGAGGAAGCCAGCAAGGCCTTCGCTAAGATAATTGCCCATTCATATACATTGTAAATGCAGGTGAGGTTCAGAACTAACCAATATCAGGCATTGGGGGAAAGTGTCGGACTTCCCGGATCATTATGGAAAATGCATCAAATCCTATTCCTGATCAAAAAGTGAATAGTGTAGAATATGAAAATGATTTATTGGAGTCGTGAAATCACAGCATAGCAATACAAAATTAGTGTGAGTTATTTAATGACATTAGGGCTCCATTTGCGATATAAGCTCTCTGGACAAGTTACTTAAATAATGAACGAAGAAAAAGTTTTAGAATCCCTGACTTTCGTTTCAAGCTTGTAACTGCGGTGCTATCACCACTAGAAGTATTTTCCAGTTCTTTTAGAAAAAGACGTACGAGTTCATACATAAAATATACCTGTAGTTTTAAAATTCTATTGTTAAATTCACAGGTAGCAAATGTGAAATGAAAAATACGTAGAAGTAAGCAAATTTTATCAGTATATGATGTAAAACTTAATATAAAAATCACGAATAGTTAAAAGTGAAGAATGAAGATTTGAAAAGCTGAAAAAGCTTACTTAGAGTGATAAAGTGATGACAGTCATACAAATTAAGTGATTGTGTTTTATGACAACCAGATAAATTTAATTGTTGAATTTAGTTAAAATGATGTTTAGTTTTTAAGCATAGTAAAATTAAAAGTTCAAGTTGAAAAACGAATATATACTTCAGAGTGAGAGAAGGAAGTTGGATATATTATCAAATACAAGAATTAAAACATCAGGATGAATAATAGCAACGTGAAAGTACCTTTCAAATTTCAGATTTCGCACATAAATGTGGGAGTAGAAAAGTTACTAACCGTAACGTAGCTTCACCATCGTACTATAAAAACGAATTCCATTAAAAATAAGGTCCGTTTGTACTACAATCGACTTACAGATTAGCGATGAATAATAAACCGAGTTTGAACGCCTAAAAACATCATGCGAGCAAATTAATCGAAATGAGAATCACATTCTGAAACTATGTACTGGTATATACCAGCAGTTTACCTGCACATGGCCTGAGATTCAAAATATTGCTTACATGACCTAACAAGTTTTCGTTGCATTGTCAATAGTGTTTATTTATCAAGTTCTTCGCTTCGTATCAGACAGCTTGTGTTATAGTTCTGTTTGACCAAATTCTTTTCATTATAAATAAGCATTGAAGATCGACAAAATATAAGAACTATTTTACCGAGAGTAGCATACAAAAAAATAGAATTTAAAAAATATGAAACTTTCAAGCCTCATTTTCAAATCAAGAATTTACTTCCTGTCACGTTCAAATCTAAACTCTATTCCTAATCACTGCCATGACCAAATTCCTTATTTCCAGGTACTTCCATATCAAAAATACATTATTTCTAAGCAATTTCCACACTAAAATTGATTTCCGAGGAGAGTCAAAGAAACGTGGCAGCTGTTGGAGGTCTGACCTCGAGCCAGGACAGTGTTGTCTACCTCTTGCAGCTGTCTTCCAGCGTACTAGTAGTTTTAGGGTTTTTCATTATTTATTGCACAATTTAAGCAATGCTTTTCAGCAACATCAAATTATGAGATTCATTTATTTGTAAATTTTATTTCTACAAAGCTTGGAGAGCCGGAAGGATATTTGGTCTGACCCAACGCTTACATTAAAGCGACTAAATGGACAAAAATCAATTGAAAAAGTGTGCTAAAACAAATGTAAGATGTCTATGAAGCCAGTACTGCGCTCAACGTTTATAGAACTCTCAGAACACGCAACGCTTGGGCTTGTTAAGACTGCAGTAGCTGCCAGCCTTGTGACCAACCAATGAACAGCGTGTTATTTTGGATTTCTCTTCTAGAAAATATGTAGTCCCTAAAAAGTTAAGGTCACCACTTCTCCAGCTTCACGTTGCGTTCATGGCCTCTCTGACGTCGATGAATTCTCTTTTTACTTAGAATAGAATAGAATAGAATGAGGCTATAGGAACGAACCTTCTGGCCCATTCTTGGGTCGGATAATTACTTCGATAATTATTCGATTGTTTACCCAAGTCCCATGCCGTATTTCTAGCCGCGTCAACCATGTCGGCAGCGGGATTCGAACCCGGGTCTTTCCGCTCGCAAGCAGATTCGCCCACCAGTCGACCAAGCTGGTGATTGCTGGTGATACTTGTGTTAACATAAACGATCACTTTTATTTAGAGGCCTATTTCAGATATTTCTTATTTGGTGTGTTTATTAACATTTTATGTCTTTTATGACTACTTTCAGGTCCGACTAGGATTTTTAATGGAACATTTATAAGATTCAAACTACTTTAATGAAGTAGTAAATATTCTTAAACCAAAGACAGTAGTCACCTACGTTTTTTTTGGTCTCTAGTTAATTAAAATCAAGCACTAGATGTGTTCTCCATTGAACGTTCTAAAGCAACTATTAGTTCACGTTAAGTTTAACTTAGTCGGCCTCTCATTATTCCTAAACATCTTCTTGAAGGTTACTTTGCACCACTTCATGGCATCAAATTAAAAGTGGGGTTCTTAGAGAATTTCGAGTGAATATGTTGGAGCTTAATGAGATAAAGGAATCCTACGTTTAACTATTCATTTTTAATTAACCAATTGTTGTTGCAGTATATATCAACAATCCTGCCTTAAAAACTACGTCTGCTTCCCTCCGACCGTGTGTGTTACTTTCGCACCCAGGCTCAAACGAACGCTAACTTACTGCAGGGTGCGTGCCTGACTGAAGCATTGCATGAGGGTCACAGTGCCATAATTGTGGAAGATGGCTACATTCTTCCAAACTGAGTTTACCATTTCGTTTTTTCTATTGTGACATCGCTGGTCCCGGTCAATCCAACTCATTAATTTTATTTAAATCTAAGAATGAAAGACCACTGCTAAATAAGATCGAACTAAAAAAAACTGTTCATTCACTTTCTGCCCTTGAGTGTCTCATTTGTTTCTTATACCGTGCAAGAATGTGAAAGTTGCAACTTCATGGAAGTATACTAGATGCATTTAGCGCATATAAAACAATATCAGCACTAGTTCTGATGACTGTCGAATCTATAGTAAATTATTAACCACGAAACGAAACTATGCACTTTGAATATGCTCTCTATATTGGGAAATCATCCCTATTATTCAGCACTTCACTTCATCCATTCAACAGCACCCCATTGAAGAATAACAAAACATTTCGACAGTATTGTATATTTAAGTTCTCACTAACGCAGAAAAACCAATGTGGTACACTTCATGAAAGAAGACGTCAGTAACCATTTGAGATTCGTATTAATCAAGAACATACACACTAAAAACAGTAAAATAGGTGAAGCACCAACTTACCTCGTGTAGGTCTGATAACCCAAATATAATACAGCCATCACCACTATCATACTAACCTAAGAGACTTCACAATGTTCAAAAAAATTAGTGAACAAAAAATCAAAATTCAAATCCCACTCGAAGTAATTACCTCTCCACTGTATTCCAAACTTTAATAGGGGTAGATGCGCTTGCATCACAAAAAAACTGAATTAAAATAAAGTTATCAGACAAAAACACTCAGAATACAATTTAAGAGGTACTTTATAGTCACTCCAGTATGGTATTAGCAGTCCCTCATTTGTCACTACTACAGCCTAGTGATCGAGTTCAGAAGCAATACTTGAAGTTCACACTTGCACGGTGCTACCAGTTTCTAGTTTACTTCTTGTGCTGAATGAAGGCTCAAGGTACTTCGCTGACGAACAACTAGTCTCACAGTTTTTCTTGACCTCTAGTAACAGCCGACTTCCGGCTACCACAAGCAGGATCAGCAAATTATCTTGCTTCTGCAAGCCACATTTAAGTTTTCAACTTTAGTTAAGGGAGGCATCTTAATGAAAAGCTTGAATGCATGGTACGACGAAACTAACCCATTAGCACCCACTGTTCTCATTTGTGAACAGGCGATGAAGGTTAATTTAGGTGAACACGTTGCCTCCGATTGCCTGACTGGTGTAAATCTTCACTTTGTACGCATAGTCGCTAGAAGGATCTGAAAAAAATTACAGAACCTCACCTAAGTGGTCCACATACGTACCACTTCGGAGTCAACGTGTTAACGCGGAAGTTATTTATTCACCGAACGAAACATTGCGTAAATTACCCCATATATCTACACCTTTTTTATTCCCAACTTAGAACGAAACATTCAGAATATAGGGCTAAAGCGAATGATTTCTAATGGACTTGACCTACGATGGGAGCTAATGGGCTAAGCGCAACATACTAGTAGGTAAAATTGGATTTAGAACACATTTTATTCATGTACTTCTCATTTATCGAAATAATGGCGATTTCATGGGTAAATAAGGTATTTTTTGCATTTTCGACCCAAATCGACTTCCTCTTACAGTTTTCATGCTAGAACCAAAGTAAATAGAATTTTAGAAAGAGAAAATCAATATCTACAAACGATCGTGCCCCCTTTTTGGCCACCATAAGAATCACAACTCAAAAACCGAAAATCAATTTTTTTACCATTTTCACTAAGATGCCCCCCTTAAAAGGAAGACCATAGTTTGCGTATGACAACAAATTACAAATTGGCAGATAGAAAAGGTGTCCATGTTAATCGACGTAGAATTAGCAATTACGGAGTTACACAAAAACGCAAAATCACTTGGTCGCCAGGTAAGAGCAGCAACTGAAATCATTTCGTTAAAATTGCGTAGTCTGGAAGCAAACTACTTCCAAACTGCATGACCGTAATGGAAGTAGCAACAGCAAATCCTTCACTATACTCTGTTAAAACCACAAGCTGGCGGTTCAGAACTAGTACTTTTGGTTTACTTTACGGAATTATGTATCACAACAGTATCTGGCATGTCAATAAAATAATTTATAACAATCGTGGAATGAAATCCTAATTAGCAACGCAGCAATAACTCATGAGAGTAAATTACAGACAGGAACAAGTACACAGAAAATAAGTCAAATCTTATACTGGCTCAAGTTAGGCAAGCAATACATCTTTCTTACACACATTAATTTAAAGATAAAGCATCTGAATAAAATATGTACTACAGCATGGAGAAATGAACAATTTTTGAATAAAACGAACATCAGGAAGCCTCCGAACCACAAACATAACAAGACTAGTAAGAGCAAATTGTAAGAGGTAGGAATAAATTATTATTATTACATATATTCCTGTTTTAACCACCGCAGCTACAAAAACGGCGATCTCAGCGGTGATGAGCGATCATAAGAGCCAGTCACCTCATTTTTAGGGTAATGCACTATTGAGTAAATACGAGTAAGCATCAGAATTATCAATATGGTGTTAATATATCTGGTACCCACATTTCACACTGCACTTAAGATAGGTCCCAAGGTTTCAGCGGCCCACACACCATGCAATAATTTCATCGAATACGTCTCGAAGAGACGTATTGAATGTCTCGAAGAGACATGCAAGTCAGGAAGTAGAATTTCCAATGAGCTAAAATTTGGATTTTCTTCCCATAATTTCCCGATATTATGGAAAATAAAATTTCCAGGGGCACAATCGGGTTTATACAATGTCAACAATAGCTCAGGAACTCTGTCCGTCATTATATTAAGTTACAGAAGTTAATTTGTTTGAAGAATTTACTCACAGATCCTCCAAATTCAACCTGCTCCCCATCACCAAGATAACCACTCAGATCAGCTGGAGAGCGTCCATTGAAGCAAAAGTATCCCGCAGCGTTGTAGTTCGGGCATTCAAAGACATGCTGCACTGTGAGTGACACCCCACAGTCTCCTCACTCCATCGCCACCCGTCGTTTCATTACGTGTCCTACAGCAAGCGTGTGGCAAATACGCACGCGGTGTAACTGAATTTCCCCAAGGCCGATGTTGTTGAAAGCTTGTGATGAAGGGAATTGATGACATTTTAATGGAACAGAGTTTGTTATCGCACTGGGCGGTCCAAGTTCCGACTATTTTCTGATTATAATGTTTTCGTTACCGATTTATAATCCACGCAAGGAATTAGTTTCAAGGCGATCTCTTGCAGGTGTGTAGCTCGAACGGCTGCTTCATCTGCCCTTTCGTTCCCCCTCATTCCAACATGGCTAGGCAGCCAGGAAAAATGTAATACATTTCACACTTTGAGTCACAGACAGTTGTATGGCTGAAGATAAAGGGTGTTGCGGATTATACTTAGGTATACTCTGGAGTGCACTGCGACAGCCAGACACGATGGTTACGGACTCTGTATGTAGGGGCAAACCGACATGCAACAAGAGCCGCCAATATAGCGTTGAGCTCCGCTGCATAGCTGGATGCGGTTAGCAAGAGCTTTTTCAACACGATGTTATCTCCCTGTACCACAAAAAAAATGCCTAGTTCGTTTTGAGACCTGTCAGGACAATAATACTCATTGTGGAAAGTCAAGTGATCCAAGAACAGAGCTCTGGCTGCAGAAGCGCCGATTTTGGATTTCCGGACATGGAACATGCTGGTACATATTTTTATTCCCGTTATACGCCAAGGAGGGAATTTTGTTAACACCTCTACCATAGCGTCGCTTAAGTGTACATTATACTCCTCAGTCAGCGCAGTGGCACGCAAGACAAAAGATCGCAGAATTGTTGATTCAGGGAGAGATGTGCGGTGGAAGTTTTAGCACTTCTTGAAGTGTATGGGTATCTGAGTTTATTATCAGACGGAAGTAGTCACGAAGTATTATCAATCGATAATATTCTATGGTCTTGATTCCGGTTTAGACGTATTGAGAAGTTATGTGTGAGTGGTGAAAAGCACCGGTCGCTACTCTTAAAGTGGTGTTTGGATTGGATGCACAGTTTACTGCAGAGTGGGACAAGCAGACCCATATGCTTCACCGTCGTAGTCGATTTCCAGCTTGATTAAGGCTATGTATAGGCGTAGCAAGAATTTCCCATTGGAGTCATACGATGAATGGGCCAAAAACTCTAGGAGCTTTAATTTAACAGTAAGATGTTCGTAGTTGTTGAATACGGGACCGCCAGGTTAGGCCCTCGTCAAAAGTTATGCCAAGGTATTTGAAGATTTGACCCGAGATGTTTTGTCCATACACACTTTGGTGCAATCCTGGCACATCCACCCACGTTATAGATGCTGGTCGTATGCTGTGGAAAACCAAAATCCAGTCCGTTGAGACTTACGCTCCAATCGGTTCATGGCGACCTGGAGTTGCCTCTCGAGTGATTCGAGATAGTTTCCCGCTTATAAATATGGTAATTTCTATATAGAACTTTTGGTGAAAGGGCCGAGGCCATTAATAATATCATTGATAGCAATGAGAAAACAAGTGCAGCTTAATACGCTCAAGAACCAAAAACGCATATGAAGTATTCTTGAAATACATCTCCATTAAGAAGTTATATGGGGTTATAGTTACAACTAACGAATAGGTTACATAGAATTACCAAAATATTTACTAAAATGAGACTCGAACAGTTTATTATAGCTCATGTGACAGAATGGGAGAAAAAAGGAGCAAGGAAGAAAAAATTAATAAAAAGTTCTTATATCATTAGAACATTAGTTAACTCTTATTTAGGTTCTGACAAGGATGCTTAATTACTTTCATCAATGGCTCGCAGTAACAATTAGCAGGTGTAAAATAAAGTAGAAATCATTCTGCAAAGTAATAAAATATGGCCCGAAGAACCATAATTTAGCAACACCTCTCATGTCACTGACTAGCCAGACCCAGTGTAGTTCAAAATCCTCCATGAAAGAGGCGTTTCAAAATAGAACATTACTCATTGAAAGTAGACTACTGTAGGAAATTTGCTACATACGAATATAAATACTATAGGAATTGTCAGACACTACGGATCAAACAAAAGTAGAGTCAGAGAATATGCTACCTCAGTTAATGTCGACTAAAATGTTCTAAACTTTAATGAGATTCAACAAAATTAGACGCTAAGAGAAGGTCTTAAAATGTCTCGATTTAATCATTTTTAGCTAAAAATGAAACTCGCAACGGCCACTGTGGAAAACTTTCCAGTGTTAGCGTAATTTTAGGATAATTAATTTGAGTTTCGATTAGGATTAGGGCTCATCGACATAAATTAGACATTTCTTTTTGTCAGAGTTTTAAATTTCTATTTTGAAGAAAGACAGAAAAAAGAAACTAGATCCAAAGTCGTGAGACTTTCTCCAGACAGATCAGTATCATCATTACAATGCTTTTCATTTAAACATCAAGGAATTTCCCTTTCAAACTCGAAGTGATATTTAACATCGAAGGAATTCATAATTTCGAAAGGTTTTTGAGGACTGTTGAGACACCAGCTCACCTAGATCAGAGGTTGTGCCTTTCCTACTATAGGGATCATTTATGTGATACTGGCTGGAACGCCCGTGAGCAGCTAAACCTTAACACACAACCCCAAGAACTCATCTGCCGCCACCGGAAACCTTGACTCGCCTTCAAAGGAACTACAAGTACAGGACTGCTGCAGAATTATGAGTCAGAGGCTGGATGAAATATCGTGATGTATAGCCGGTGACTATTCCACTTGAAGCCATGTTTTTTTTACACAGCCTGATAAATCATACAAACTTTAGATCAATTGTTTCACTCTAAATTCGCAATTTGATATTGAACGTTTATAATGATATTCTATAATTTATATTGATAGGTATCATTCTCAGGGCCCTCACTATTTTGAATTCATTGGAATTCTAACCCAATTTTAAAAGTACGGTTTTCAAATTTTACACTACGGTTTATTTTGATAACTATTTTTCGGACCAACGTAACTCTTCTCTAAAGAAAATTTGGGTCGGGACGCGCCATGGTATGGCGCGTCCCGACCCAACCAGCAGACCACTTAGAGGCAGCGGCATAAGATCCCATGAAGCACCAGTGAGACCATGTCACTGTGATTTACCCAGCTCTAGTGTTAAAGCATAGATAAATTTAATATGTGTGAGTTCAAAATTAAATCATCGTTTCTACAAATAAATTAATATTAGCTCAATACTTTAACTCGTTTACCACACACACGATACTAAAAACTAGAGAAATATATTTCAAAAGCTTAGAATAAATGTTGGCGTATCACAAAGTACATGTTTAGCATAGACTTTGAAAAGAGTCCTACACACACGCCACTACTACACGACTTTTACTACACTCGAAGGTTACATTGAAAAAAAGACACGTATAAATCGCTCGATACAAAACAAGACACTTGAGTGATTTTCTATGGACTCCTAAACGACAACTACTTCCAATACAGTCTATCTATAGACGGATAATTAGGATCGGTTAGGTAATGCATAAAAATACGAGGCCGCAAGCAAGACGTGATCTAACTAACGTTTGCACATGCCGCGCGTTGCAGCTGTGGCTTCTGTAGGAGACGACTAAATTAGGCTGACAGCAGGTAAATGCATCTCCTGAACCAATAAGAAAGATTACTGAACATTGCAAGTCTCACGCAGGGATTACATTAGAAAGAACAAAATTTATACAAAGTAGGGATGGTATGAGTAACCTGACACGAGCAGCTAGAGGATGTCGCCTGAGTAGCTCAACAGAAGCTGATAGACCAGTTACTAAACTCAGCTTCCATTGGATAGTCATTAAAGAATACGTAATATATCAAGACGTATAGACAAACGGTGTAAGCAGGTTATAATTCGAAATACTAATAATCAAACTTCAAACAATGACCGAGAAAAAACGTATAGTAAAACGGAACAGAAGTAGCAGATCTAAAATTAGAATTCAAATTAGAACAGGTATATAATTATAATACAAATTAGAACAAACCTAGAAAATTATGTAAGCAGGTTATAATTTGAAATACTAATAATTAAACTTCAAAAGATAACCAAGAGAAAACGTATGGTAAAACAGAACAGAAGTAGCAGATATAGAATTAGAATAGAAGTTAGAACAGATCTATAATGAAATCACATGTTGGAACAGAGCAAGAATTAACATGGAAGTTTGAACAGATCTAGAATTAGAGTTCAAGTCAGAACAGATACATAATTATAACTTAAATTAGAACAAATCTCGAGTGAAAAATGCAACTTTGAACAGCTCTAGAATAAACCTAAACCTAACTCGATGAAACAGTCAATCGAGTTCATTTCGGAGGTTACAAAGGGTGGCCCAAAAAAATGTCCCCTATTATTTAATTACCCGTATTTTAGATTAAAATTGTAATTTTTTCTAAATTTTAGTCACAATGCTTCCTAGTATTATGAAAAACAAATGTTACCAAAATAAAAAATAATTTTTTTTAATTTGAACCTAAAACATGAGTTCAAATAATAATAATAATAATAATAATAATATATACTAGGGAAAATACGAATCATAGGGGAAATTTTGGGGGATGGCCTGTACATCACTCAGAGACAGCAAAAAGGTCTATTTTGGAGAGATGGTCAAAGCACTGCAACCGTAACTCGGAACTTGATTAATAAGGAAGATGAGGATATGAGTCAGATCACCAATTGTAAGATCAAATTCACTCAGTACAGAACAAAAATGGTATATAACATATATTGAATGTTATATTAACATCCGTGAAAACTATATAAACAGGAAAGTTGGTGCGAACACTGATAATTAAAATACGTAAATAACTAAGCGTTAGAAAAAACAGTGAGTAAAATTGGTACAAAAATTTCACACAGAAAAATAGCAAAACTTTAAAAGAGAGTAATTTAGCATTTAATAATTCAGATTTGAAATAAAATTCCTGATACAAACAAACTCAACTGACTATTCTACAAGAAACAGCAGTGGTAGGAAGCCAGATGTGGCCTGTCACATATGATTAAAATGGACGACGTGCACAACAGGATACTGAATCTGTATATCTTAAAGAGCACACGGAGTTCTGGCAGGACAGTAACAATAGGCGCCATTCATCGCCTTAGTTCTTTATTTTTAGTTTATTAAAAGCTCCAATTACGCCCAAAATATTCAGATTCACAGATTTCTCTATATTTTATTTTCGGCGGAAATATCTGGAAATTCATTAAAAAAGTTGCTATAGATTGAGCAGTCTATGGGTCCTTAGGTAAGGCCTCATTTATTTTGTTTAGAATATTGAGTTTCGAGAACAGTATTCCTGAATACGGTACCCAACACTTCATTGCTTGTTTCAAGGTTATGCCACACGTGTCCACAGCCAGACTACGGATTACTGTCACTAGGTTGCAGCAGCTGTGAAGAACAATTTCCCATACCTTCTGAATATAAGAAAGTTATTACACTTCGTTCAGTGCGCAGTCGTGCCCATGACATAACGCTCAAGGGAATTGTATCAGCGGTAGCGTAGATGGTCGAGCACTGTTAACAATGCAGATAGTAACCGGCAGTCTTTCATTTCTTTTGAATTAGATTATAAGAAGCTTCGCCTCTGTAGAAGCAACTAGGTTTTATGACAGAGGCATAATATACATCTCTAAAAATGGAAAACCAATAAAAAAATGAATAAATTTTAAGGCGTTTCACCACAACTGTTGCTGTAATTGGAAATGAATGCTAATAGTCTTATTCCTCTTCGAAACGAACTATCATATGCAAAGACATGAATAGCATTAAAAATTTTTGGACGAGAAGTCGACTGCACACTACAAAGCCTTATTTCACAACGTACGTCATTTCCACAATGAGTAAACACACACCAAGCTCTGTCCTCGACTGAAACGACAAAGCAAGGAGAGTAAGAAATCACTTTCAACAATGTTCGTGTCCTGTCTCAATTAAAGCCGACACCGTACATACATCAACAGCGCACTTCAACTAGAATAATTCGAAAGAAAAGGAGGCTTTTAAAGGGTGTCGAGGAGTCGCTCTCAACGACACGGCAAAAAATGCTCTAACGAAGACATGAAACTGCACACAAATAACTCGAAATAGAGCAAGAATTGCTTTAGTCATTTTACTTAAAGTTACGTGCATAGGTAACGGATGACCATTTCGACTATCCCACGATACGACTGGAAGCAAGAGAGCGGAAGTATCACGAGATATGGAGATTCAAGGTACTTACTGCTAAAGTAACGAGAACTGCTACAATAATACTAAATTCAACAGGAACAAAGCTACTGAGAATTAGCAATCGTGGTTCGCAAGTTACCTTTGGTGGTTTCTGTTCGCACAGTGACTTCTACTTTACAAGAGCTTTCATTTCATCAAAAAAATACGGGAGATCACTAAGAAATACATGGCAAGTAAAATACCCGATCAGATATCAGAAAGAGCAGCACCTAAGATAGTCAAACATCAGCGTAGATCTTCAGTTCTTAATAAGATACAGCAGTCAACACTCAGCCTTAATAACATTAAGTCTATCGCGACACACACAAAACTCCAAACCCAAGCCTTGTATGTGTGTAATAACACTTGCTCATATTTCCTACTTAGCAAAGTTGTGACAACCTTCCAAAAAATAGTTCATAAATATATTATTTTATGTTAGCATAGCTCGTATGAACGCACTGAGATTCCTGCTCAGTATCGTCGATTTAGCCGGCATGCAGATGCACACATCCAAACAAGGCACTTTCAAGGGTTGTACGGATTGACTACATCCTTCCCCTCAAAATCCTACACAAAATATGGGGACAAAACTTCGTACAACAAAGACCAGTGAAGAAACTGCCAGCACTCTCACGACAAAGCGTTATCTCTCAACAATCAGTTTTGCAGAGGAAGACAGAATGTAAAACCTAAAATGCACGCTGATTCTACAAAAAGTTATAGAATGCTGATCAAGCCTAAGCACCCTAATGAGGAATTGTGCTCCATGTAAACAACTCCGATTTTAAAGTTTTGTCTTCCAGGTAGGGGAAAATCAAAAACATATTCGCCAGAGCCCTGACCCAATTGCTCCATGAATCTGAAGGGCACGAACAACACGATTAGTGGCTCTGAGCTGAAGTCGCTCTGTGATGAGCAGCGCAGCTTTCGTTGCTTGTATTCGAGGAACGACCATTGGAAAGAATAGTTCCATCTGCACCATGAAGATCAGCGCCATTAGATACACCGTTGACGGTTTTTTCTGGCTGAGCAGCAGCGCCCAGATTTTTGTTTCTGACCATCCTTGCGTAAGGCCCGATAGCGGGATCCATAATGAAGTCATAAATTACTTTGACCCAAGACTCGTGGTGCGGCAGAGAGTCGTAAAATTCCGGAGCCATAGCGCGCAGCTGTAAGAAAGAAGATATAGATGAACACTGATAACTACTTCATGATTTTTCAAACAAAACTCAAGAGCTGCTCGGTTTTAGTGGTCGATAAAGTAGAAAAACTGACTGAGATTTCAAATTTTACCCCGTGAACTATTTGTACAAGAATTAACGCTTCAATGCTAAGCTTTAGTTTTCGTTAAATTTATTCTTATCATATGCAAAAGGATAATAGCCTTGTTACATTTTCCAGTATTGGAAATACTGACCATAAGAGACAAATAATTATCTAAAAATATCGATGATGCGAGATATACAATCGTTTTCAAGAGGTAGAGAGAATTATAAAAGATTGGTCGGATACATTGACAGAAGTCAGAATGCAGTTTTTTCACTAGTCCTTTCTCACACACCCTAACAGACCAGACTCAGCTGGTCAATCACTGTCACTGGTTTACTAAGTGGTAAGATACTACACCTAAACAATATTTCCTGAAATCGTTGATGGTGGAAAAAGGCGAGTCAAATTAGTATGAACAAATGGTAGATTCAACCACCATTTCTGTTAAATAAAAGCGATCATCACAGCAATGATTTGTTTCAAGTGGCACAACAGTGCAAAATTTGAATAAATTGCATGGTTCAGCCTTTAAAAGAGTGACAGCGCAAGCATCTCAAAGAGGCAAAAAGATAAATGAAAACACAATAATAGAAGTGAAGAACTTCATGCAGAAGGTCGGTTGAACGGAACGCTGGACTGCCAATGAAAGAAGCTGAGAAGACATAGGTAAGATAGATGAACTTAACAAATAAGCCTTTACATTATTCCAACAGTATGTGTAGATAATCTTGCAGTGGATAGTTGAGGAGAGATAAATTGCGAAGGTATGCTGAGAAAGATAGGCAATATCAGCACACCCTATTCGAGTGGACATCAGGACCCCTATGCCGCCTCCACTCCCCCCCCCCAGAGAAACTTTAAGAAAAAATAAAATGAAATAGCATACACTAAAAGACCCTCCCTGAAGTGACGAAAAATTAAAAAAAACCTCGCGGGTACACACTCGTTAATTCACGCATTTGCAGGACGAAATTTCTAAACAGAGACAAAAAATAGTAATCATCATGGAGTGGTAAGTGAAACTCGCATGGAAAATGGAATGTTGAGTGTAACTAGTCCATTTTGAAGTTTAACCGTTAATTCCCAACAATTAATCAAAATTTTGCCCAAAATGCATAACTAGAAATATAGCTACGTTCAAATTTTATCCAGAAAAATATGATCCATAATATCCAAGTTTACAGTTATCAGTTCACTTAGAAATCCTGGTCCCAAATTAGTGTGTCTACCATTTATTTCCTAACTGATAAATTAACCACTGTTACACATATAATATAAATCAGCACTTTGCAGATATAGAAAGTTACCCAAATATAGAGTAAAGTATTCACAATATTTCGTATTTTCTTTATAGCTGTTGTTGAAATTTGTGTTGTGAGTGGCAACGAGCAGTAATGCAACCTAGGAAGAGCACAGAAGTAAGCACTGCAACTTGGGCAATACCGCAAGACAAAAGTAACGTTGGGTTACACGGAACGACTGAGACAAACCTTAGGTAGACGTGAACCAGGGATGAACGGGAAGTCGTGGTGCTCGTTATGGTAGCCGACGTTGAAACAGAGCATGTTGAGTGGCCCGTAGTAGCTGTAGGTCTCCTGACCCTTGTTAAACATGTAGTGCTCGGCGATGAAGTGGCCAGCCACAGGATGTAGACCTAGCGACAGCAGCGTGCCAATCGCAAGGTACATGAATGTGCGAACTGCACACACAGGTCACTTTGAATATAACGAAAAAATACACTCGAATGTTTATAGTTCTACAAGCATGAGAAGAAACTGTTTTAAGAGGGGTGTATATAACTTACATGACGATTCTCATCTTTACTCCCACGGCTTTGTCATCGCATAGAAACGCAAGACTGACTAGCAATCACGAATTATTTCTTCAGCTGGTATGAGGGATGAAACTTTGTACTTAAACGATTTGGTTGCAGTACACAGAGTTTTCATTCACTAGGTCACCAAGAAAGTACATATTTATCAAGGAATAATTTTCAAAATATACAAGAGATGTGCAGTACACATTATTTTTAAGCATCACAAGAAACACGTTTTGAGTGGTTGTCTGTCAATGTGTTTGCAGCGTATATAGATCTAAATATTCAAAAATATTTTTTTTCAAGCCTGAAAATGAAGAAAAAATAGAGTAGAAACTTCTAGCATATGAAGCAACTAATTCGCTACAAGAGTTAAAATTCAAGCAAACATTTTGAGTCAATCCTCATTAACAGTTAAAAACTGTTGAAAAAAACTTCCTTGGAAGAAGATTAAGTTAATACTTTAGTCATTGAGATGCAAGATGTTTATTTGTCACCAACATGCATATATAAAATTTTGCCAACATTAACTAAAATATTACGCAAACTGTCATAGTACCGAAAACAAGAATCTGTTTTCAAGTTTATAATGCAGAAGACACAAATATATTATGGATAATTTTTGAAATTATACGAGTTGTAGGATAATTCATTTTAAGGAGACAACATACAAATGAAAATACAGCATTGCTTAAATAATGGATGTCTTACAATTGAAGTAGTAGATAACGGCAGCATTGAAAGCCAACTGGATGATGATATTGGTGAGCTCCATGAGAGTGAAGAGTCGTGGCCTCACCACCATAGGGCGGAAGCAGTAGAAGACAGGTTGCAGTATCATCCAGATGAGCTTGCCAAAGGTGGTGCAGAAGAGCTGAGCTTCGAGCTTCGTTGGTATATCAGTGTCGATATCCTTTAGGCCTTGGTACTGCCAGAAGACCATGGATATCATTTGATTACTGGCGAGGAAACTCGACTAGTGTTGAAATAGTCTTCTTCATACATGATACTAGAATTGCTATGGCTAAAAGTTCCTCTTCTTAATAAATACAATGGCTTCCTAGTAGCCCTTCAACCTACTTCCTTACATTGTCAACATCATAAAAATCGAGACTACACCTCTTTCCCGAAACTACCTTTCATAAACTGGTCCAGTTGCTGACATCTTATTCTACAACACCAATTCTTCTACACACACATTGCTCCTCTCATATACTCTACATGCTTTTGATTCCACATAACATTATAATTCACACAAAGGAAGAGCATTACACCAATCAACCAGTAATTTAATACAAGATAGAAAATAAAACTTCAATGATCACCAACCACTTGCAAACAGTCATACTGCCATTCTTCAAGCACTCTAAAGGGCAGCCTGACAAATACCACTAGCCTTCCTACATATGAGTCAAAGATGCTCAAGTTTTCTGACCAACATTAGATGTCGACGGCATAAAACTTGATAGGCACTGATTCTTCAACTTATCTCTATATAGAACAAACCTTGTGATGTTCGAGATGGTAAAACTTGAAGGTGATGGACATGGGTAAGGCTATGGGAAGGTTTGCAAAGATGCCAAGCATGCGGTTTGCCATGGGATGGTTATATCCAAATGCTAGGCTGTGGGCGATCTCGTGTATTGCTGCAAGAAACAACACAATGTAATTGAGCTCGTGAAAACAGGTCCACTTCAGGAGCAAAATATTGAAACAAAATGTAATTAAAAGTATGAGTACTAGATCTGGTGAGTGCAACATTGTATTAATCAACATACATGCTCAAAGTAGATAATTTTGAATACACAAAGTGCAGATTAATTTATAAAAGTAATAAATACTTTACTCAGCTACAGAAGTCAACCACTCAGAAGAAGTTTTATCTAAAGATAGTGCAAAATACATTTAAAATGATAGATATTAGACAGGTATGTTTTGCCACTAATGTATTGTGGACTATATAAGTACTGAGGTCATTGGAGCTACAAATGAAAAACATAAAATTCCTATTTTCATAAAACATGACAATAATCTCAAAATAATGAGCAGTCACTTATATTGAATGAAGAATATCCTATGAAAGTGTGTTTGGTGATTGGTCAGCAAGAATCAAAGAAATTTGTGCCATATTTATTCAAAACTTTACAATGTTTACTACTCTCACCTCAAAAGCTCCTTTTGTAGCAGCACAAACTCAAAACTACAATAAGCAAACAATAGTTATAAATAGCCATATTTTGAGGAATTTCATCAGTACTTCAACCTACATCAATAACATTTTACAGTGCAAGCATAAAATTGGTGCACACCTAACTCCTACTATATGCTGGATGACAGTAACAATAAAGATGAGTTATTTAGTATCCTTTTCTGGTATTCATATCTCGGTTATATATAATCAACAAATGTAGTACAACTCTACAATAAAGTAAATTATTGGAGAGCAAGTTGTGTTATGAACTATTACACTATATAATCTAAGACTTTATAGCACAAAGAATAGGATCACTTGTAGCAGTCATGGAGTACTCATAAGTGGCACATTAAAAATGCCTTCCTGTTGTTGAAAAAAATTTAATTTTGGTTGAACATCAAAAAATTAGCAGCAACATGTATACATTTACATTAAACAGTTTAGTTCATGATCAAGAAATGACAAAAAACACAATTTTAATAGAACTTTTTGCTTGTGATGTAATTCCAGGATACATATTAAAGAAAGGTTGAATTCAATTATACAAGAAGTAGACTTTACTTTGCATGATTGCGGTACTTGAAAATTCATAATTTTCTCATGATGAATGAGTTTACTACAAAATAAATGACTAGCACATACACATTTACTTGTTATTGATACTCGAGACATTCAGAGTATACATTTAGAGTATTCAATTTTAACTGAAGATTTTACTTAAATCTTTAAATACTTATTCAAAAATTGAGCTCCATAGCCTCTCTCTTTTATGCTGGATATGATTTTATCTTAGTACCAAGGACTACTATAAACAGGACGTGCAACGCCATGTAGCTGACTGCTGTAGCGGAGGCCAGTTTACTGAATTCAGTTATCCTCCATCTGTCATAGTACGAACATTGTCGTAGTCTGTCGATCGGTTTGAATCGGAGATTGTTGTTTGTTTCGAGACACATTGCTGCATTTCTACGTGCATACTGTTTGTTTACAAAGTTTATTGCTAATTATATGTATTAAAAATGCCGAACATGTGAGGGGTTGTGAACTGTCGGGGTAATTCCAATAAGGAGAACAGGCGCCGCACAGTGTCTTCAATGTGCCTGCTTCATGTCTTCCCTCTCCAAAACTCACACCTCGCCCGGTGAAAGTGGATGACCAACAACTGAGGTATTTTCTTCAGAAGGATAAGATTACTTCATTTGATGCTTTCAAACCTGAACGTATAGCAGCGTATAGCTCTGTACAGAAGCAGTACAAGAACTTGATTATTTCAAGATCGAAAGAAAGGCTTGTGTGTTTGTTCATGACCGACAACTTCAGTGAATGTAGCCTGTCTGTGATAATCGAAAACAAGCCCACTTTGTGTTCCCCACTAACGCTCAGTGCGTTCAAGAACGGCATTAGTACCACTGTTTAAGACACTTCATCCCAACAATGGTTTGAAATTGTATACTCAGTTCGACGAAACTGTGCGCTTGGCAATGCACTATGACATCCCGTTTGACAAAACGATCCAAAATGTTGTCACTCTTCTTCAAGCTAACACATCAACTTGTGTCAACACCGAGAAGGTGAAAAAGTTGGTATTTTTGACACGTCAGTTGGAACTTTTATTACAGAAGCAGTTTCCCATGAATGACTATTGTTTTTCTCTTCAATCATGCCCAAAGTGTAATCATGAACAGCTCAGAGACTTTTTGGTGCTGCCATGCAAACGCAAGCTGCAGTACATCACTTCATCTATTGACAAGGACCAGGTTCTGAAGGAAACATTTGACAAAGTCCTATATGGCGGTTCACCTCCTGTTTATAGTAGTCCTTGCTTAGTACATATATGTGGATTTGATCATTTTATATTATGGTTTTAATTTTATCTTATTTTAGATTTGTTATAATACTCAATATAATAGAAAAGTTGACACATTTATGTGAAATGAGTTTTATCAACAAATCCTCATTCTTATTCAACACAATTGTATGGTACATTTCCTTTATATCATTCCAATCTCACAAATATATTGTTACTAAATCTTTTCTATGAACATTTTCATAAATTTCAAAACTTGATAATGGGTGCAATTCATTAGCATAACTCCCTTTTAATAACCCAAGCATCAATATCCTAACAACCATTTTAGAACTGAAAATGAATTCTGCAAAAAGCTCCTACAAGCCATATTTCAAAGTAACAGAAAAATGTGCAAAATTTCAGTTTGAGTTGTGGCATTGACACTCACAAGCTAGTAAACTTCCTTGGAAAGAACATAAGAGCAGCAATATAGATACAGTACTTGTGAGAGGAGTTCTACAAATACACACACACACAAAAGGAGAAAAATTTTAAAAATGTTTGCCTAATTTTGAACCTAATCAGTGAGCTCACACAGCAAAAACTGCATACCATGAGATGACTTTCTAGGGACTTCACTAGCTGAGGAAAGAAGCTATAGAAGCTTTCTTACTTCCTACACTTCCCTTGGGCATGGAAGCTCACAAAATGCACTTATCAAATTTTCAAGTTCAGACAATCTTATTCAGCTCATTTTTACATTATAACTTGCCATTTTTTATGAGTTACCAACAAAAAACTAAGGAAATTGGTCAGAGACATGCCTATACTACACAATTGATTTTACAATAAAAAAGGCATACACCTAAGCATCACTAAGTAGGTAACAACAGCCCTTGAGTGTGGCAATAATAGAATGACTCATCCAAGGAATAAAAATGGTATAACATAATTGCTTCCTATTCAAAAACAAGGAAATAGTTGAGTTGCACAAAATGGATCACACACTTACAGTAAGAGAATGTTGAGGGTGAAATAAAAGCATCACTCACCTAAGGTAAGAGAATGGTTGAGCGTGCCACCAATGCAATAAGCAAGGACGATAGTCTGCAGCCAGTGCAAGTGATAGACTACAAAGAGGGAGGCCACTTGAAAGACAACAAGCAAGAGTACCCACACAGCCAGCCATGGGTCTGGCCCAAATAAGCTCTTCACTTCAGGGTGCTTCTCTGTACAGGAGTAATGAACAATGGTAAGGTACATATACAAGAATGACACAAAAGCTAGAATCAGCCACAAAGTTTGCACCTGATCAAACTTTTCTAAGGAAATTTTCTACTAAACATACCTAAAACAAACATCAGTGTATTATGCAAGTTCTACCAGTGAAACTAAAATACTTGGTAAAAAAACAGATCTGATGAAACAACAGAGATAAAATTGATCAATGAAACCAACAAATAAGATTCATAAAATTTTGCTAAAATATATGAAAATAATGTCATATCTAATTGAACACAGTAAACACATGATTAATGCAATCATGAATCTTATCCAAAGTATGCAACTCTGCAGTTACTTTTTAATCAGGTCAAAATTTCAATCCTGCATCAGTCCATTAGTTTAGTCACTCAAATATTGCTCAAGTGCTTGTACTTCTTAGTTGTCAACCTTTTTCTTTTCTAAGTATTCTTTACTGTATTATTTTACATTAATATTAACTAGCTAGAAGCAATTCGAACTGTTCAACAGCAATGGTAAATATATTTCGAACCAGTAGTATGACTATATTTTACATGATAAAACTAAAAAATATTTTTGTATTGGATGAGTAAACACCCCATGAGACTATGTAACCATGTTTGGACTCAACAAGTGATGAACACAGGGCTTAATACATCATAATCAGATATCATCTTTTCCATTTATTTATGCAACTGGCAAAAAAAAATTATAATTTATAGTTCAGCAGACACAAAAGTTTACTTCATTTTATACTTTTTAAAATCAGGGTCCATTCACAAGAATACAATTAGCAACTGTGAATAGAGAAACTAGATCAGTTTCAAATTAATATTTTATAAACCTATAACATTAGTTTCTAACCCAGTTCTAGGTAGAAAGCAATAAATTGAATTCTGATCTCACAAGAAAATATAAACAGAGAAATACAGATACTATACTCACTCAGTATATCTTTCCGGCGAGAAGCGTGCGGCTCTTCTGTGTATGTGTGCTCAAAGTCTGTTCTGGAGACATGCTGGCCCATTGCAACTGACTATGAACACTATAAAAGAAAAATATATCCAACAATATAAACAACCTATGTAAAAGTTACAAGATCTAACAAATGTCAATTTAAAATCTAAAATAAACTGCAAAATGGGGTTATATCAATTTTAGTAGCCAGAAATAATTTTAATGAAGAGCTTTAAAATTCAAAGGTATATACAATTACCTTTGAAATTTCATAAATGAAAATTAGAAAGAATTCTACAGAAACTATTATATAATATCCTAACTATTAAATATTTCTAATATGACCCTAGAAGAAACACATTCATACAATAGGGTTGCATCCCAGTTTTTAGCCTGTGTACAAGGGTTGTCTAAAATAATTCTCCAAGGGCCACCCTAAGTAATTCCATGCAAAAGGACCAGCGCCTGTTACTAGCTCAAGTGTCACTGTGGGCATGACTGGGAGAGCCAACTTATAAACACACCCTCATGCTTGGCACATGAGGATTATACTCTTCACATGATTCACAACAATCATGTTGCATTCTTCCATCTGTCCTAAAATATGGCTCAAACCAAACTCCTCTTCAATTCACCAGGCATTTCACTGGTTGTCTCTATACTGCTTCCAAACCATACCTACATATAAAGCTCTCTTGCTCATATTTACTACATTCCAAGACCAGATGTTCAATTGTTACTCCTCTGTTACACAGCATATCTAATCTGTTACTCTCCTCATTCCTCCTCCATGTACACCTATTCAAACTTGATACTTTACAGCTGATGGCAAACAAAAATTGCCTGCCAAAACTTCCTTCATGGAACATTTCAATCTTTGGTACATTCTTATAGGCACACTAAGATGAGATGGTCTTTGTAATTATGCTATGCTTTCATTTGTTCAAACCATATTCTTCTGTTAGTTTTTCTATTTCCTTCCATTTTTTTTGTAATCCCTCTCCAGTCATTCATCTCCATTATTTCTCAATAACCCTAGATCTTCCAATTCTGACACAAACAATCTGTTAAAATCTATAATTTTTTTTATAACCCACCAAATTTTCTTGCAGTATATTAATACTGCAATTTTTGCATCTAAATGCAGATGGCTGTCTCTAGAATGGTAAATTAGCATCTGTTTGTTCATTGGTGAAGTATATCCAATATATATTATAAATTCTTATCTATTATTAATTTACCATATTATTGAGTTTCCACATATACTTATCAGGATAATCATCTTAAAAATAATTTTTTTTTTATAGAACAAATATAAAAGAAACAAGGGTGAATGGCTGAATTATTGATCATTTAGGGATGAATGGCAGCAATAAGGTTAAGAACCACTCCCCTAGAGGAATTACTTTAGATGACCCTGGGTCACAGGAGAAAATCTCTGGGATACCATCCTGTTGTATGCCTGTGTATTAGAGAAAATTGAAGGCCATTGCAAAAGTCCTGGCCAGACATAGATCCTCAAATCTAAGTCTAAGTTTCCACCAGCAGCTCAAGTCTACAGGTCTTATGTATTGTAGTTCTTATCATGATTCACTAACCACAATATTACCAGCATACAACAAACAACTCAGTTTTTCCTCTCCAACTTTCAATCCCAAACCACTCATTCTCAGGCAGACAGCTTATTTATCTGTGTATAAACTAGAACATAAGGAACACAGAGTACAATCCTGTCTCACTCGTCATCTTCCCAGTCACTAAATTCAACAGCCAATACATTGCACATGTATTCTCATGTGGACTTTCCATTATGTTTACCAATTTTCACTGAAATTAATTTTTTCCAGGATGTCCAATAGCCTCAATCAGTCTTTGTCATAATTCTTTTCAATATCCAAAAATACCAGATACACCTCTTCATTCATTTATTTTACTTGACACAAACAAATTGACCACCATGTCTATCTTTCCAATGTATAACCATTCTAGTCTTTGCCATCACTCTTTTTTCTTCTGCAACATGTTTCATCCTTTCATTCAGAATACCACAATAAAATTCTAGCTGTAAGAGCCAGAGCAATAGATTTATAGTTTTTCAGTTCTTTCATCCTCTGATGTCCACTCTTGTGCAATAAAACATTACACTTATCTAGAACTTTCTCACTCCTCCCTATCTCAAATTATACTCCCACCGCCATGCTAACAATTCATATTGAATTTCATCAGAACCATTTGCTTTCCCATTCTTCGTCTTTTCGAAAACTTTTCAATCTCTTCATCTTGTACTTGTACCTCATATTCCCAATATAAAGATTTACTCACGGGAAGTCCGTGACTTAAACTGAACGATCAGCTTATTTCGAGGCTACTAAGGGTCATCTTTCAAATGATACTGCAATACCACAACCTCAGCTCCCTGTACTGTGACAAGGAATACGTATATGTACATGGATAGAAGAAAAATTTATTGTTACTGACATTCCGTAGATGAAAAATTTAGAACCAGTAGGGTTAACTTAATTTGGGTTAACCTAAACTTTAGGACCAGCTTTAGCTGAGGTTTTTATTATGGCCTTTAATTCCCTCTATATCACATACCTACAACAAAGCGGCATCCCAAAGCTTTTTGCCTGTGTATCAAGGACTACTGTAAACAGGACGTGCACGGTCGTATAGTGGACTACGTTAGCGGAGGTCAGTTTACCGAGTTCAGTTAGTCACCACCTATCAGTGCGAGCATTGTCGTAGTCTATCGCTTGGTTTAAATCGACATTCTTGTTTGTTTCGTAGCACATTGGTGTATTTTCAAGAGGATACTGTTTGTTTACAAAGTTTATTGCTAATTATATGTATTAAAAATGCCGAACAAGTGTGGGGTTGTGAACTGTCGGGGTAATTACAATAAGGAAAGCAGGTCCCGTGTGTTTCACCTGCCGAAAGAGCAGTCTGAGAGACAGAAGTAGCTTGATGTTATTCCACCTCGTAAAAACTTTGTAGTTAATCCAGACAAGTTTTTCATTTGTGAGATACACTGGGGTACTGATCCCCCTGAGATCAAATTGCGTGGTGGTTCTATGCGACCTGAAATCCCTCTCAGTATCTTCAATGTGCATGCTTCATGTCTGCCATCTCCATAACTTACACCTCACCCGGCGAAAGTGGAAGACCAACAACTGAGGTATTTTCTTCAGAAGGATAAGATTACTTCATTTGATGCTTTCAAACCTGAACGTCCCCTGCAGAAGCAGTACAAGAACTTAATTATTTCAAGATCGAAAGAAAGGCTTGTGTATTTGCCAAGCCAAGCCAAGCATCTTGGCAACAAACGTGTCTGGTTTCTCCTTTTTGACACAGTACATTTGCTAAAGTGCAAATGTACTGTGTCAAAACAACTGAATCAGTGAGAAGGGCCAGAAGATCAGTCGTGACAATGAAACAACGGTATCATTTGCAGACGTAAAGGAACTGTACGAGTCAGAGAAAGGCAGTATTCTGACGATTACTACACTTACTCAATTTGCTGTCAATCCCTCACAACTTCAATGACAAAATGTGCAGTATGTCATGAAGGTTTTCAATGACTAGGTTGTGGTTTCATTAAAACTCAGAGGATGCCGTGACACTGCTAAGTTCATCCAAATCATCCTCAACTGGTGAAATATAGTGAATGTGTTGAACGGTGGAATGTAGTGAACGGTTGGCTGACTAATCGCTCCAGTTTAGTGGGTTTTTGCTTCTATGTCTGTTTGTTTATTTGCGTGAATGTTTGTATGTTTGATTATTTGCATTAGAAAAGGTTTAACTATAATCCATTTTGTAAAGTCTAAAACTGCAGCCACTCTGCTTTCTATAAAGTGGCCACTAAACTCATACGATAATACATGTTAGGTCCGGCTAAAATTGGTATTTCAAAGCATTACAGTGCTTTAGACCATTTAAAATTCACTGTAAAACATTGTTATCCCTTCTATTGCTTGGAAGAAGTAATTTTTGATCAACTTGTCCAATAGAAAATGTTATGTTACTAAGAATGCAATGGCCTCCGCTAGCGTAGTCCACTATATGGCCGTGCACGTCCTATTTCTGGTAGTCCATGCTGTGTACTAGAATTGTCTAAAATAATTCCTCAAGCGCCACTCTGAGTCATTCTATACAAAAAAATCTGGGATGATTTCTTTTTCTGATCATTCTGATGGATTCCTGACATAAAAATAGAAATTCTAAGTTCATCATGGACATTATAAGTTAAATTAATTAGGTTACAAATATTTGGAATTCTTTTATATCGAATTATATCATACCACTCAATTATTGCGAAAAAAATAATAACATTAATTATTAATATTATTAACATTAATAATAACATTAAATTAACATTAATATTAATATTATTAATAACATTAATAATAACAATAATAACAATAACAAAATTTCTACGTTGGCTTTAGTTTCAAAACTCTAGTTAGATAACGCTAGTTCAAGAACAATTTTGCTATTGGGACAATAAAGATTGGTTTGTACTATACGGATAAACCAACCTATAATCTGTAATCAGAATTATTTTTTTCACGTCATGTTCCGAAGTTAAAAACATACTATTTAGTTACGCATCTGTCATATGCAGTGTTGCTCTGGCTATTGCAGTGAAACAATGTATTGTGTGCAACTGGTTCACGTGTTCATGTTATTACATTTAACCACTTTAGTAGTGGTCGTAGAGTTCTAGTGTTGAAATGGTATTGCATTCAGTGATTGACTGCTTTTTATATTTATCTCTCAATTACTTTGTAAGCCAAAATATATAACAGGACAGAGCGAACTAAATCGGAAACATGTATCATCTAGGATGTTTGCATAACCAAGGCAACTTCTATTGTGTCCGTATAAGGTATACTCCGAGCAACCATTGGGGAAATTTAATTAAAAGATTGAAAATTGCATACCAGTATTATTTTGGTAGCAAAATCGGTGACCAAGCTAAGCCCTGGGTACCTTGCAAATCTTTTGCTGCGCGTTAAATGGGATTCACACAGTACGTTAGATGTCAAAAGAAAGGGTATGTTTTTTGTTGTACCAATGGTGTGGCGTGAGTCAACAAATCATGTTTCGGATTGCTACTTTTATATGACAAATATTAAGGGATTCTCATATAAAAACATGTTAAATATTGTACATCCAGGTTTCGAGTCAGCTATAAAACCAATCCCTCAAAATATGGAGTTACCAATCCCAGTTCCTTCATCAGATAGTGCAGTTACGGAAGATGATTCATTGCCTGAAGAGAAAGATAACAATGATTATGAAATGTATGTGAAAGAGTCTTAGAAAAAGAAGATTTAGTTGATAAATTAATAGAGATTGAATGATTTGGTAAGGGATTTGCCATTGTAAAAAGAGAATGCGGAACTGTCGGGCTCCAGACTACAGTAATGAAATCTTCTAGAGAACGGCACATAAATGTTAACTTTCCGTAAGCGCCATGAGGCTTTAGCTGCCCTTTATAACGAAGCAGATTGCGCTTGTATCTGTACTAATATAAGTGGCCTCATGAATCAGCCAAGAAAAAATCATTTACCTAATAAATGGAGACTATTCATGGATGCAAGCACTACTAGCCTCAAAGCTGTGTTGCTTCACAATGACAACCTAAAACCTTCGATTCCTCTCGCACATATTGTTGAGATGACGGAGACATGACTCAATGAAATTTATTTTGGAAGATGCTCATTACTCGCATCATAAGTGAAATATCTGTGGTGATCACAGAGTAATTTATTTCTTGGATTACAGCTTGAATATATAAAGAAAATGTGAATTTTATGTATATAAAACAGCCGTGACGACTGGAATTATTATATTGTTAAAAAGTGTCCCGAAAGAGAAGAACACACAGTTGACCGATACAATGTGCAGCACATGCCTTCGGTACATCCACAGAAGATCGATCTTCCAACATTTCCTATTAAACTTGTCATTATTAAGAATTTTGTTGTAGCAATGGCCCTCGATTCTGATGGATTCCAGTATCTCAAAGAGAAAATTGATGAAAAGAAAACTGATGCTAAACATAGAGCATGCATATTTGTAGGACCAAAGATCAGAGAATTGATTCGTGAAAAGGAGTTCAGCAATAAACAGACTCCACTCGAGTTGGCAGCATAAGACTCATTTGTCCAGGTAGTGTAGAACTTCCTTGGTAATCATAGGGCTGACAACTATGAAGAACTACTGGACAACATGCCAAAAGCCTATCAGATATGGGGTGTCGGATGTCTCTTAAGATGCATCTCGTGCATAATCGACTAGATTTTTTTCTATCCAGTATGGGTGATATCAGTGACGAATATGATAAAAGATTTCTGCAAGATATTGCAAGGATGGTATGCAAGTATCAAGGAAGCTTTGACGAAAATATGATGGATGATTACTGCTGATTCCTACAGCTACAGGATTCTATATCTACTCACAAGCCCAAGAGCAAGAGTCTCAAGCATTTTTGAAGAAGTAGTTCAATAAATACCACCTCCTATATGCAATAAATACTCGTATCTTTCCTTGGTCTGCAAAAGGACGTGCATAATGTCAAATGGGTGCCCCGATGCCAAACCTGTGTCATTTCCAAACAGAAAATTCTTAATCATTTTTGTACTCGTAATAAATTAAGTATATGTAAACATATATATTTATATTGCTCAGAAATCTTGCGTGCTAGGACAAATCTGAGCAAAGATTTGGAATTAGCGCACAAAAATTAATTACTTGCAGCACGATTTTTTCGAGTAGCAGAAACAAAGTTGAAATTTGTTGGCTAGGGTGATTTACACACTGTAGCCTTTCTTTCAACAGTCGCTAAGGTATTAACTTTGATAAAGCTGAATTATTTGATAGATAGCTGAAAAAATACTGTAAAGTAATATGTGATTTGTTAGACAACCGTAGATAAAAATATTTAACCTTAGACCACAGAATTACGAAGAGTTCACCTTGATCATAGTTAAAAGTGGCAAGAACGTCAAGTCGACATTATAGCGCGTGTCCATCATTAACATAATAATAGCTAATTGATTGTCTCATAACTTGTATGATGGCAATCGTATTTATAACTATGTCATTGTTTACCCATCAATTCTTCAAACAAGTAGAGCTAGCTTGAGAAAATTATATTTTCTTTATCGTTTCTTTTCCAGACTGGTAAGAAACAATTGGTTATGTTACGTTGAAAAGGAAGACTATTTGAAAACACTTGCTATAAGCTTACATAGTGAAATAACTGTATTTTAATCACGTACAACGGTTTGTCCAGGGGTAATCTCATCCGCAAATTGGCTTCGATAACATCACACCTTCACCTTTGCGTTTATTTCATATTTCGGAATGAAATTCTGCATCATTATGTTATCTCTTCTGGTTCTAAGTCGAAATATTCAAGTCTTCTTTAGAAAAGTGTTTAAGCCATGATTGAAATATTATCTCTATTTGTTGTGGTGATACGTAATGCATAGATGTAGCCCGTCTTACTTAGTTATTATTCCACCCTACAAAGTAATACAAAATCAGAGAACCTTGCTCCGAGAGAGCTCTGGACTACGATCTCAAGTCCGAAGATCGATCTTCTCTTTGAGTGTCTGTCACTGTAAAGCCATAGGAACAGGGTTGCCAGATGCTGAGTGCTCTTTATGGACAACTTTGAACTAAAAACAAGCCAAAAACAGGCCACATTTACATTTTTAAATATATTATAACAAAACATTCTTGAAATATCCTAATTTAATGAGAAATGTTCATTTCATTCAATATCATTATAACAAATATCAAAACATAACCTCATCTTCTTCATGGGGGTATTTTAGCGAAGCGGAAAGGAATGATTGGATGTTAATGTTGCTGATACTAGGTTCATTGGCGTACGATATGCATCATTTAAAATATTTTAACATTGTATCTGTTATTGTATGTAAGCTCCTCGCAGCACATCGGTTGTTAATAAGAACTTATGTTCTAATTAGAGCGTCCAAAAAATAGAATGAATTCGGTTTCTTGGCTTCTTTTTAAACGCAATTACAAGCGTAAACATTCTCTCGATGAAGGCATTCATCACTAAAGTTGCAAGACATTGAAGTCACAAGTAAAAAATTCCTAGAAATGTTTATGACGATATTTGCCAAGCTAAAAGGTACCTGTGTGTTTTGCTATTTTATTCTCGAAGATGTGTTCTTATTCCCAATCCCTTAAATTCATTTTCCTGTAGTGAAGTTCAACAACACCAATGTTTTTGGCTGCTTTTGATATCATTGGTAACGCTAATAACTCTGCTCTATTGTATTGGCTCAAAACATTATTTATACAGACCGACAAAAGATGGTTGAATGCAGCAGTAGCATTACACGATTTTGATCATTACGTATATGTATTTAGATAAGTATTCCATTCAACCGGAAATATTCATCAATGTTTTTGCCCGCATGGTAGAGAGTGGTAACGCAACTGAGAGCAAACAAAGCAAGAATTAAACTTCTACTATTTCAGTATCATACATGTTTTACGCACTCATTTCTACAGTGTATTTCAATATTAATTACACTGAAATAAAATTATCGTTTTGTAAAATGTCAATAGACTAATGTGATGCAAATGTGTCGAATTACGGAAAATATTGAAGATATTCTTAATAGGTTAGGAAAAAGCCAAACAATGACCACACGTCAGTTGTCAAGGCCTAATGCTTCAAAACAAGGCCAGAATTGAGAATTTTGGCCGACAAAATCCAAATTAGGCAACCCATACATAGGAAATTGGGGTTCGGACACGCAATATTTTATTACCAAGGAGATGCCCATCAGGCACCGAGCGGCGATACCATAAATAAACTCGACAATGCAGCTAGGGCGTGTCTAGGAAGGGATCCATGACCTCAGGGCCATAAGTGAAGCTCAATGCTTCTTTATTGACTTCTTACAAAATGATACTATAACTTAAAGAGTCTTGCATTTATTTTAGCTTAAACTCAACTCTAGGGCTTAATTGAAAATCGATAACTTTATTCAACTGAAATGATCACTTGTCTCGATGCGTAACGTATTAAAACTCGTGAGCATAAATGAAAGTTTTCATTAATTAGTCCAAAACCACTAATCAAAATAACTATTGTCTAATATTTCAATAGAACAAATAATCTAACGTAAAACTCCGAAGGTATAAGCGGATTCTGCACATGTAGTCATTCATTCGTGTTAAAATAGTTAATAAAGTAGTAGTAAATAATTCAGAAAATCCAGGTTTTGGACAAAACAGTGAAGTATTTTTTATAACGTTAATTTATTTTTTCTTTATTTGAACTTTATCAAGTTGCCTTACCCTTTTTCCAGCCTCCGTTGCCCTATGGACGGTAAAGTTTGAAAAAAGGGCTCCGGCAAATCACCCTGTATTTCTAGAAGACTTAATTTGATGAATACTCTAGCGCACCAACAATACAATGAAAATGCCTCCACTGAAAGTAGTGCATCGAATGTAGTGAGGACGTAGGTTAGATTGGTTTGGTCGTAAATTTTTACAGTAAGAGTATGTGGAGCGTGGAACTCATCAGCATGCCGAAACTTCAGCAATTCCTGAGGTCACGCACATCACGCACAGTACGCATAATGCCCAGAACCTGTAGACCTATCACAACATTCAGTGTCCCAAGGAAACTAAATGAAAGTTCAGTTCTAAATACGGAGTTATTTTCCGTGTACTATTTTACTGAGGTAGATTGGTTAATTTTACCCAACAATCTTCAGAAAAGTAATTTAGAATCTACATCTACTTATACAGGGTGGCCCATAAGTAAGGTACCTTTTTAAAACTATTATATTAACTCAATGCACTGTTGTATTCATTCTACCGATTATCATCTTGTATTACGCTAATAATTTGTAATCTTTACCTTTAAAAATGGTGCACTACACGAAAGAGCAGTGAGCAAAAATTGGCGAACTCTACTTTGAATATAATTGATTAATTATTATAGTACAGAGGAATTACTGGAACATTTTTAATGATGGAAGCAGTCCTTTTAAACCGTGGAATTTCTACAGGAACTATTTAGTTCTTTATAATGTTTGATATCCCAACGAATTGTGTAAGCGATTTACATTGTGAAAACTAGTTATGCGTAAACCTATTTAAGCATTCTTTTTTGGGAAACATCATCTCCAAATACTTCCGATGGAATTTAAAATGTAATTAAAATATACGGTAGTTTTTCGTAAAAATTCAAGTTGGTTCACTAACCTATGGTGTAATGACCCCGATTCACTTTTTCTAGCTGTTCATGCTTTCAAAAGCAATCGCCATTGTACGTGCTCTTAAGCTTATACTAAGCTTATACTTGTACATATTAATTTATCAGAGTACAAGAACAGCAAGACCTTGCAACTAAATTATTAAAATTGGCATTCTGTAGAGGAGCTAATCGAGGCCAAGAGCATTAATCATGAAGAAAGTAGAAACCGTATTTTACTGTTTTTTATTAACTCCTACTTACGCTTAGTATCATAGTCAAAGTAACACAGGCATTAAAATTTCAATTTAAAATGTTTTAGGGCTTGTTACTAACTTTGTGAATAAACCTAATTAAAAATCTAAATTTCACAAGCAGTACCTGCTTTAACACAGGCTAACCAGAGACTGGCAGCTAGTGCCAGTCTATCAGCCATTTGCTCAGTGGCGTGAGGCGGCGTTCACCATGCGCGACACAGAAACGAGCGTTCCAGGGAATGTGATGGTCGCATGTCATTATCGACCTTGTAATACTCAAGTGCTGCACTCATGAACTCACTGCTGCATAGTCAGTCTGAAAGTTGACGCATGGGGTCTTGCATTGTGTATACTACTTGCGCTAGTGCTAGCAGACATGCAAAGCTCTGTGAAAAACCTTGGCAATAGCGGACCTATTCTGAACAGTAATTAGCGAGTCGGTTAGTAGATCTTAGTGTTTGCTGTCGAGTTTCTATTCGGTAGGTTTTTCATAATTCAAAACACACGAGAGTCTACAAGACTGCAGAATTACAGACAATGTTCAATCGTTGTTCTTAGTCGCCCAATTATACACACTATGCAATATCCAGACACCCAGAAACGAGTTATTGATTCACATCCAGTTCGTGAATGAGGTTTGTATCGATTATGTTAATTTATTAAGACTGCAGTTTCTTCAAGATCGGTTGAGTTGCACAAAGCAATTGAGTGTCGCAGGAGTTACTAAGTCAGAGTTAACTCAATACTTTTTGTCATGGGAATTTCTTTTATTCATTGAACTTCAGAACGGAGTACCGCCTGTTGGAAGAATTGTCTTGAAAACTGCATTTTGGTTTCATTCAATCAGATATACTAATACCCAATTTATGGAATGGTACTCATTTTCGTGTCTACATAATAGGTTTTGAATAATACTGTGAAATATTCGTCATGATGATCATTATGAGATCCTGAAAGATTACCTGATCTCAACATCCATTTCCACGTATTTGAAGCATAACAGTTTGAATGCACATAATTTTTTTCAGCTAGGATTTTCAGTCTTTTTGTTTTGTTTGGGCTGATTTCTTAATCATTTATTATTAGTTAGAGAATATGAGGCTAATTCACTACTTATGGGATACGCCGTAGTTACATGCCTTGACTCCTACTGGAGGTATATTAGTCCTATAATTATTGATCATATATAATTTTACTTTCACTTGACGATAGGCTAACACAGTGGAGTTATGAATGAAAATTATGCAAACTTTTCCACCCGTGTTTAGTATTTTTGGTTGATAGTGATCGCATACATTATTTGTGATCAAAGCATTTCTAGATGTATACATACAGTATGCATGTGCGGGATGTAGCAACATAACTTCCTTTTTCAAAACGCTTTGCTCTAAAAAAAGGAAGTCATGTTATTGCACCCTGTATTATACGTCACAAAAGTATATATGATATATTTATAGGTCATACACAGCACACGAATGCATATATCGAAAATAACAAGCCTCTATGTATCAGCTAGTGATGTTAGTATAGCTATCATTTGTATAATAATTATATCTATCATTACTATTATCTAATAGTGTAGCTATCATAAAGCATTTAGAGGCAACATTGTTATTTTACTATTATGAAAAAAATTCAAACATTGCTTACATGCTCATGACAATGGAGAGCAGTGACTTGGACAATGTAACATGAATTATTTCCGCCAAATATACGTAATCCTTAGACGCAGAAGCAATTCATAAGCAGACAAACAAGCACACAAGCACCTGTGCTAATTTTAACGTAGTGAAGATTGAAAGGTTTTTCTTCAGAGAGAATACAGGACAAGACAACCGGAAAAAAGTGCTAAACTCCTCGAGGGACGCTGCTAAAGGGCATTGAAATGAAATCTTCGATCTTAATTTATGTTAATATTTGTATTATTTTGACTTACAATGGAACACCTCAGATGTGTTCTCACAAGTCTCGAGAGTTCGAGAGCTAGTTCAAGAATACATTCCTACTTCTGTGTTCCAGATAACAGGCGATGTCCTCTACCGTACGGTTGAGTTGCATGAGTCGAGGAGTATTCGGGTCAGTTCTGGCTTGACAGTTTGGATTGCACGGTCTGATGTATCAGCACAGTACAGTAAAGTCTTTACTGTACTGTGTGTATCAGAGACATGCAATTTGGACATGCGAGCTAGGGTCAGAGGTGCAGCTCTACTGTTGCTGGTGAGGAGAATACGGTGAACAAATTCTGCTGGTACAATAAGTGACAAATTATTTTAAAATGATAAAATGCCGTGAATCCCTATGTTAGTGGTACAGCTAACATAATAACCTAGAAAATCGAGAATAAAGAGAATGATATATGAAGTTCTATCAAGCATTCATTTTGTTCGCAACAGACTTTTAACAGTTCACTTGGAAACTCAGACAACGTACTACGTATTCACTCTAGTGACTAATAAATTTTTTATTAATAATAATTTTTTTCAAAAAATTTCTGAAAAAAATACATTATTTTAATGGGCCTTACACCGACATGCATCTCGAACGTACGTTAAAGACCTCTGAGGAGCACGATTTCGATCAGCTGGTTAAATAATCACCTAATTATTTCCGAGGAATTGTATCTATACCTCTAGTGTCTTGATATTATCTTGAACATCATTGAATTATTCGGTAAACAACGTATTTAAGTTGAATAATGTAGGAAGATCATGATAAAAATTGCGATTTAACAAAGTTTGAGTAAAATTATCACCTTTCAACACGTACAATTTATAATCACAAATAGGTTTTCTTACAAAAGAAAATTTGCGTTCCCTCTATGAGCTAGCCTCATTCTTATAATTGAGTTTTGATCTACATTGAACCCTATATCGACCACATTTTTTCCACATAGATAAATATGCAACACAACCCCACGCTATTCATTGGCTGATCATTCCGTATGTAACGTTCAAACAAGCACAACCGAAACATGTTTCGAGAGCTCTACAACTATTGAGTACATTACTGAATTGACAAAAACTTGAGATTTTGTTTTCGCACATATCTTTAAAGAGGACTTCAGGGTTCATTTAGTTTCTAAAGGACTAAAGAAGATAGTCATTCAGTTAGCGATGCACATCTTGCACAGTCATTCAGAGTCTCGTCTTTGGGGTCCTCTCACGGTGAGCTGATCCCCGGGTGTCGAGGAGGATGTAAAAACCCATAAATTCTTGATAAAGTAGAGGCTCAGAATTTTTTAGGAAGAAAATTTGAGTTATAATACAGAATACGAATGTAATGTTAGTTGTACGAAGATAACAACTTCGCTTCGTGTTTTGAAGCATTTTTTCATTCTTATTTCAGTTACTTGTCTTTTTGTGAAGCTTAAAACTTCGTATATTTTTTACTCGGAGCCTCTGGGTTATAGAATCTGTAATCCTTCTGTTGTTGCAGAGGTCACCTTGCAGAATCATTTTGTACTATAATGACTCGCCTTCACGGAGATCGGCTGGACAGCAACACAGTCAGCTCCTGCTCATCTCGCCATGTTTTTCTAAAGCGTAAAATACAAAAATAGACTCATCGTAAAGGATCTGCAATGATAAAATTTATTCCATTAAGATCACAACGAAAACTTATTTTATACAGTGGGGAAAAAAATATTCGTACAGGTTAAAATTCTTTATTGATTAAATTTCTGATGAACAAAAATGGTATGTACTATATTTACTACTATATATTTACTTTAGATTGTACTATATATGTACTATATATTTACACACACGTTCATGAACTAAAAATTTGCAAACAAAACGAATAACTTATGGTCAATAATGAATTTATATCAATTATAAATTTTTAGTGTGAAAAAAGTATTCGTATAGAACAAATTTCTGATTTTAGATGACACGAAATACAGTTTGGGTATGGTTTTTGTTATTAGAACTTTCTCGTTTGTTTCAATAATTCCCATCAGTAGTCACCTTGAGATTTCAAAATGCTAACTGGTTCATTCAACACTAAGAAATCATAGAGTAGTTTCATAATAACGGTGAAATGTGAATAACTCGGAAATTTCATCAAAACCTTGATTATTCAACAGTAAAAACCTGGTAATAGCCACAAGAAAATATCAAAGAACCTTCAAATTCCATTTCTACCATTTCTTCATTTATTCAAAGCTATAAAATATCAGGAACTGTTGAATACAAATAAGATATGGTGCACCATGCAAGATTTCTCTTTAATCCTTAAAAAAAATCAAACGAAGAATCGAAAATAACGCAATGATCACCTGGAGAAGATACAAGAAGATATATTAGCTTCAGGGACTAGTGTTACACTACAAACTATCAACAAAAACTTTCATAGGGAGCAACAGAAGTCATGTAAAGTTTGATTGTGCTTGGGGGATTTTAAGCAACCAACTTTAACAAAACCTAATCTATCTGCCCGTGTAACCGTACTCAAGGAGAATAAAAGAACTCATGACAGGAACTCAGCTTGGTATTTAACGGAGTTGGCACGAGAAATAGTTTGGGATATTCTTGGGATGATTGAGCCAGTCCAGAGCGTCCAGAGGATAATTAGGCCAGTCCAGCTTCAGGGATGAATGGCCAGTCCAGAGCTATAGCGACCGTGGCTTGAGATTAGCACGAGTACAGCGAGTACAGTAAGTGCAGAGCGTGGCTTGTACAGCGAGTACAGAAAGTGGCGTATACACAGCGAGTGAGTGGCAGCTGCTTCCCAATTCAGGGAATTCTAACCAAACGTCACATGTTGATGTTCACGAGTGGCTTTTCTGGGAGAGCTACTCCTCGATAACGAGCGTGAAAATGTTGTCAGAAAAAGTTTCGATTGGAAATACTCTCTGGCTAACGTTACATAATATAAATATTATTACAATAATCTGCACTAAATATGCATGTTTTAATTGTAAGGAGTTGGTAAAGATTACTCGAAGTTCAGTCTTATTTTTATTACTAAAAATGAAGGTTATTGTAATACTTGTAATTTCATAACCTTTAGAGGGATAGCAGGTCATGCTACAGTCACGCTCTCCTAGAAAAACTTCATTATTATCTAACTAAAAGGTATACAAACGCCCGTTTAAAATTTGTTTCTGAACATAAAAATAAACCTGATACATTTTGGACAGACGAATCGAAAATTTAATTGTTTGAATGAAATTCCCGTAGCCATGTTTGTACCGTGATTGTGTGTTGTTGTCGTGATTGTATGTTGCAGCCACCGTAGTCGAGTGGTCTGCGGCCCGTGTTCTGTATCGGGTCTCTGCTTGAGCAGAAAGACTGCGGGTTCGAAACCCGGCAATGAATACGAGCTGTTTCTCGTTTCACGCAGTGAGCTCGCACTTATCGGTAAGCCCTCAACTCCCCGCCCATGGTCACATCCCAGGATTGTCGCATGGAGCTCACCATCACCCTCACTCTAAGAATGTTAACCTTAAGAATTTGAAAAACCAATGTACTAAATGTCTATGTACTGTGTACTTGATTGGAAATAAAGATTGTTTGTTTGTTTATAAATGTGCAATCTGGTGATTTAATCAACGTGTTGTATTATTTTACCCCCCACAGTAAAAGCGGTACCTACAGGTAATCGTAAATATTCGCATCACGCATTGAACGTTAAATATACATGGTGAAGCAAATGAAACTTCCCTTTTTCAATGATGACTTGAGTGGTAGTCATTGGTGACACTCTTGTAAATTCTGATGTGGTAGGTATTCTACGCATTTTAGGTGATAAGCGAAAAATTTTTTTAAACACATCTTAGAATTAACATCTTTCCATTTAACAAAATCGAATTTTTAACATCCGAGAAAGACAGAAAAAGGAAAATTATTAGAGTGAAAAGTTAAAACATGAAGTTGTAATTGTTATTAAATTGAAATTGTAATTTCTAATTACTGGTTGACTGTTTAGTATGACTTGCTGATGATCTATTTAATTAAATCGTTATTACAGTTATTTGTCAATATCATCGCGTTGGATAAAAACGAACGTTGCATATCGGAGAAAGACTAAAAAATGATAAAATAAAACAGAGTGAGTGTCTCAAATTATCAAGATTTCGATGTTGAAATAAATAAGAAGCGCTGTAGTAGATTAAATTTCTGACGCTTCACATTCACTTATTGTGACAAAAGAGTTACTAACATTGACGAATGAACTTTATGATTACACCTTCGAAAAATAAAATAAAATAGCATAAAAGATAGATAAAAAATATCTAAAAGCCTTAGAAGAAGAACAAACTGAGCAGCAAGCACGAATTCAAATACAATTCTATTTATTTTTAGGCAAAATACGATTTGTTTCCTATCAAAATGCTTTCGTTTTTTGTTTTGCGTTATGAAAAAAGAACATTATGAACATTTAAATATTTATCAGTTAAAATAACACCAATTAATTAGTCTGGAACTTAAAAGTGAAAAAGTAAAAAACACCCTGGTTTTTGATAAATTTTAATTAGTCGATTTGACTACAGAGCTGCGGAATTGTAGCATGAGTTTGACATTTACGTTTATTTCGTTTGCATATTGTTAACTCTATTTCAGTTTACGCTTAAGTTGTGTGAGACAAACATATGGTAGACATTTATATGTAGTATGTTTCGTTACTAAGTTAATTTTGTTTAATCATGCATAGGAACTAAGTTTTCTGTATTTATTTGCTACTTTGATATTCAAAAATGATGTGTCACGTTTTTTTAATTTTTAATTTATTGGTTTCCCTTCATATGCATGGGCCGTTTATTTCAAAACTATGCACCTGAAATTGAAAGAGCCCTTTGTCCAGCATCGAACAAGCGGAAACTGATGTTAACATCGTGTCGTCGATTAGGTTTGACATCCTTGGTAGTGAGTGGATGAAATTTAACAACGTTGGCAGAACTTTGAGGGTGATATAGAGAGGAGAATACATATAGAATGGCTAAGCCAGTCTCCAGACGTGAACCACATTGAAAATTTGTGGCGATATTTGAAAACAAAAATTCATTCAAAAGTTCCAACGCGCATTCCAAGTTTTAAGAAAAATTGTAAGAGGAATGGAGTAATATTCCTAAAGAAACATGTATATCATTAATTAAGAATTACAGAAAATAATTGATTGAAAGCGAATTGAATAATGGTTATGCTACGCAGTATTAAATCCAAATTATCGACTATTTATGTTCTGTACGAATACTATGATATTTCAACACTAAATATGTATATGTAATTGTGTATATATTAATTATTTACTAGAATTTGTTCGTTTCTTTTGCATATTCTTAGTTTACTAGTGTGTATGCCCGTTAAAAATAACGTGTTTTAATATAATGCATTTGAAGGAATAACTTAAAGCAACAGATTCTCAGGCCTAATCAGAAAGTCTACGGATTTAACTCCAGCGGTAAGAATCTATTTGCCTGAAAGTTTACAGATTTAATTACCAGTAATTAAGGGAGATTCCCATTGCAATAACATAAGAGAAATGACGCACAAAATATATAAATTTATTTATTTAAGGAGACACCCGGCGTTTTGTTATCTAGTGTTGATGCCTGTGTGTGAGCAAATATATTATCGGTAAATCCTTTTTTTGTTAATCGGAAATTAAACAACACTTAAGAATTTTAACATGTACGAATATTTGTTTCCCCCCACTGTACCTTACATACCTATATCAAGTGGGCTTGAATAAAATTGTACTTCATATCGGTTTGTGTGATTATCAACTGTAACAACACTATTACATTTTAGAAAAATACACTAAAATTGAGATAAGATGGCGAAAAATCTAACCACATAATTTCGTAATGCACTATTAGTTTATCCCGACTCTTACAGATACGCTTTCGAATCAAATATCAATTGGTTCATCGTTTACGTAAAATCTACTTGAATGTTCAAAATGAACGTCCCATTTAGCCAACACGATCGACATATCGAACATTTGTTTCGCAAGGGCGAGCTATCACTTAAATATTCTGATAAGCCTAGAAATTATTTTTAAAGATATGAAATGTAAGATACCAATTTCATGCTATTTACTCTCCATGGAAACCAGAATAAGATCGTCTGGTAGTGTGTTTATCCACGAGGTTTACAATAACAGGTTCATGCAGCAATCAACAGGGAAACAATATATACAGGTAAAGCTCCAATTCAAGTACTTTCCAATTACGTACATGGTTATCAGATAGGGCACTCACCATACTTTTAGAGTGTGTGCTAGCGCGTCCTTCAAACAGTAGATGGAGATGTCAATTAGTAATTATTTGAAAGTGTACATGGCAGGCAACTTGTTAAGCGAGGTAAAGCACGAGTATTTTTCTGTCGAAGAAGTTTTTTTGATCATTTCCAAACACTATAACACAAAGAAAAGCGAACTGTTCGAAACGTGCTATTATTTCTCCAATGAATATATCCGATACAAGCTTATAAAAAGTAAACATTTTCATCGTAAAATCAGCTAAACCTCAAGTTGCAAAAACGCAGCATCAATTCAGAAAAATTAAATTTGAAAAATTCAGCTTTCTTCACGAAGCCGTTTTTTCTGCATCTTTAACACATTTAGTTTTAGTATTTCCAATTGGTTAATTTTCATACGAGAAAATAAAAGTTGACTAACTTTCTGCTACCCATGCTTTTTTCCCAACGTTCCTATAAAAATGACGAGGTTACATTGTTTTATACGAAAAGTGTTATTCCCAACATACGCATCCTTTGAAATCTTGGTAAGCCCTTCGGTATTTTTTTTTCTTTGTGTGCGAACTGTCTCGAACATAAGCCTTCAAATATCTCACTCCAATTTTGTTTCCAAAGTTGTAGTATATTTACCTAGATTTCCCTATAATTTATCATAATCGACAAAAACTACCATTACCTCGACAGTAAAGTTCCAATATGTTTCCTGAGAACTGACTAGAGATCGATCTTAAATTATACCCTTGAAGTTCATTGAAGCCCAATATCCTAAAAAATGAAGTAAACTCTACAAAATAAAATGCATTTTCAGATTCAGCGACCCTGAATTATCCTAAAAACGTTCTAATGTCCCGCGCCTTTTGAAAAAATAAACTTTTTTGTTGGCACGTGTTATTAATATAACTCTTATTTAGCGTTTGAAAGTGCACATCTCGAGCAGTGTTTAAAATTTCGTTATGTTTATATGTTATGGTGAATGTTTTAGAATCACAATAAATATAGAAAAAAACAAGTAATTCCGCGTAACTCATTCAAAACTATCCGACTTCAGTCTCGGCGTTTGAAGACATCTAAACCCTGATGAGGATTTTATTTGTGTGGGCACAAACGCTTGACTCCGATATGAAACAGCTGTCTTATATACCTTTATAAAACATTGGAAAGGCACTATTTCAGAAAATATACAACCATTTCTTAAGGTGATTAAAAATCTATATGCATCACTACGTTACTCCTTAACATTTACGTTTCATAACCGTTAGTCAATTTAGTTATAGTTTTGGTTTGATTACGTTTCTGAAACTGCCATTTATCCAGGTTTAATTAACTCCAAACAATAAAAAGAGAAAAGAATATAATGTATTTTTATCGACGCAATGACAACTATCCCCCTAGGGTAATTCAGAATCTAATCAATGAATGTATTGCACGTTCTGCTGCTGCTTATTTTTGCCTGATTTCCTAGTATTTCAATGCCAGGTATTTAACAGCTCTTCTTGTAACTTTGACATTCTCAACTAAAAAGGTAAGCTGTTCAAGTTCACTTGTTGTCGCAAAACTTATTTCTGTGTTTATAAAATGAGGGAACCGAAATAAACGAATGAAATAAAAGAGCTGCACACATGATAATCATCGAATTTTGAACGTTATTGCATTCGAAGATGTGGAAGATCTACTGCAATTTTTAAGCATGACACGCTGAGAAAACATTACCTTACACCTGAATGACAGAGAGCCGATACTTCATGATCGACATTGCTCTCTCTACCAATACTAACTTCTTATCTAGTGCAATATCGAAGCACAGTGCCTGGAACTAATAAGCCCACAGTCCTATTCAAATATTCGTGTAATTTTCTTTAAAATGAGGAGATGGTTAGTGAAATACACTTTAACAATTATCTGAAATAGAGTGTAGAAAACATAATAAAAATTATTAGATTATTTCGAACGTTTTCGAAAATATTATGTTGGCGGGTGCGACACTTCTACATATAGCACGTATACACGAGCCGCCACTGGTGATATCGAAGGCAAAGTTTATCGAATAAAAGGTGAACCAAATTTCAACATTTTCTAGTACTTATTCTTTGTTCAAAGCTGACGTAGATATTCTGACCTGCATTCAGGACACCATAAATTCTTCTCTTCTAGAAACCAGAAAGAAATACATATGTAAACTGTTGCGCGGCAAAAAAGCAAATCGACTACTTGAATCCAAGACAGTTGCTCAAAAAGGTATCTATGCTTTTTTAGTATACATATGTATTTGGAATAATGAGATGTATGAATAAACTATAGAGTAAATATGTGTATCCTAAAATATTTTCCGTAATTTCAAAAATAATTATTGAACTGACTACTGCGTTTAGAGAAACTGCGAGAGTTGAGATGAAACATATATTACATGTTTTATGGTACAGGCTTACTTGTTCGTTGTCAACTTTGTCACTAACAGCCTCGACGCCCGTAATTTCGTATGCTCTTCATGCATCGGACCTGATGACCGTAGATTTCTTTTTCAACACTCGAAAGCTCGCTTATCAACGCTGAGTTGAGACGGAAAAACAAAAAAGTTTTACATGAGCTATTCCTTCCATCCTCAACATTTGAAATAATTATCAAATTAATGCACAATGTTGTTCTCCACGTGAGGAAATGGTTTCTAACACATAAAAGGAACTGGTCTACACATGAATTTCATGCATTAAAAATATAAAACAAATACATATTTTTTGTAATAACATCGAACTCTTTCAATGACATAACTAAATAAAACGGACTTATTCATGGCAAGTTTTCTATTGTTTAATGACGCTTGTGTAAGAAGAATTTCGACTTAGTAATCTAAGCGTTTCATGTATGTAATGTTTGTGTATTCATTTAAAAACCACTGCTGTCACAGTTCTTATGTAACAACTTTATTGAAAATATACTGTTTTGCTTTTTGTTATTATAGCATTTGTTATCTATTAACTTGAGAAACTGACTACGATAATATAAATTGTTAATTTCTACGCTGTTTTGCAGAAATTCACTACATGGTTAAATTATTTCTAAACAAGCATTTTTTGTATATTATTAAGCAGTCACATGTTTCGTTGGCACAGGAGATGTGATCAGTGAGAGAGTACTAGTCGTCACTGAAAAGCAGGTGGGATGTGAAACATTCAAAGTAATATTTAAGGTTCCAGAGACAATTTGTACGGACATTCTTATTTTAGACCACTTTCAATCGTGTATTTTTGCCTTGTACACATGTCATAGAGCTTCATTATTGGTCGTTATAAAATCGATATGACATTTTAATGGTGTAGTAAAGTATATGTAATGTAACATTTTAATGGTGGAATCTGTAAGAGACGATGGAAAGGGTGATACCTAAATCCTATTTTATTCTGACATAGCTCTTTATCCAAAAGCTGGAAGGTTATTTGGTCTGACACTGTTCTTTTCTTCGCGCTTCTTGTTCAAGAGGGCCTGATCTCTGGCTATTCTCGCGGCGGGGCCGATGCTTGGGTCCATGACGAAGTGGTAGAAGATGCTTACCCAAGAGCTGCACTGCGGCAGCTCGTCGTAGAATTCCGGAGCTATTTCTCGAAGCTGCAAAGGAGAAGCAATAAAAATCACGACGTAATTACAAGACGATAATGTTAAGAAGCGATAAAATTCTGCTGCTACCGAACAAGGTACCATAGGAAACTGTACCAATAGTGACGTTAAATCCAGCACACAGTTAAGTGATCAGCAAAACGACGTGAAAAAATTATTGAAAGAAACTGTAAATTACTATGAGAGCTTGAGCTTGGATAAATTTAAATGAAATTAAACGGGGTTAAGTTGCATTAATTATACCAAACTAAATGAAAAGAATGTTTATAAACCAAAGAAAGTATCAAAAGAAAGCGCTTTGACTTATCATAGACATTAGGCATCATATGTCATCCAACCAATTTAGATGCGAGTTATTTCTATGGCAGCATTCTTCAGCTTGGCCAAAAATCGTGGGCAAAAACTGATAATAAGAAATTCAAGACATCCCATGGTCTAAACTTCTCTCCAGTTAAAATTGTCGAAACTTGGAACCAGCTCCCCGAAAACATCGTTTTTGCTGCCACAGTGAACACATTCAACAATCGTCTCGATGAACATTGGACAAGGAACCCCACAGTATCATAACGTACTGATCCTCTAACACTAAGTCCTGGGGCCTCTCTGTCATTCCAGTAGATGCGTGTGACTGAAATACCTGCGCGCGAGTAAAGTACGTGTGACTGAAATAGCTTGGGCGATTGAGGAGTATGTGCGTGATTGATGCATTACTTTAGGCAACATAAGACTTGGGTAACAACCCAAGAATGGACCAAAACACTCATTTCTATTGCCTTATTTTATTCTATCCTTTGTCTTCCATTACTCAAACTTATTTACTCGTAAATGTAAACCTGGCACGAACTTAACTTGTCTAAACCTCATTCCACAATGAAATTGAATATTCCATGTTCAACTTGAACTGTCATTTGCACCACTACAAAAACTGTCTTGAGAGCACTGCGATTGACGAGCTGCATATTTCTCATCGGGCTTAACTGTGAACGGTATGTAACATGGAACTTGAACTTCCTCGTGACCTCACTAAGACATGCTGTGTACTTAATGTTAATAATAGTAATTTTTACGTAAGTTATGTTGTAAACCACGTTGGAACTAACTTTAATACACTTGAGTGTAGACAAATCCAAGCAATAACAAATGTTTTGCGTATCAAAACAGTCGAAGAGCGTTTGCTTTATGATATTGTGTCCGAGCTCATGAAATTATTCTGAAATATTATGAAAATTTGTTCTTCGGCGGAAGAAACGAATGATATTTTTAATCGGATGGACTGTTTTCGTAAATTATTTATTTCCACTCTCAGTTGAATCAGTATTTTATTGATGTTTTGCATGCCCAGCTAGTGTCCTAGTAGGTTTTTAATTCCAGCTCTATAGTTTCAGATTTTCTCAGTATGAATACATCATAGTTTTTATACTTGGTGTTAATTTTTTATGATTGGTAAGAATCCGATGCGTTCATTTGTAGCAAAATGGTTGCTAATTCTACTTTAATAATAGTGCGATTTAGAAAAATTTCCTCCGGTGTCCCCAACATGTATGGCAGACCTTTATTTCTGGTTCATATGTTATCCAGAAGTTAGTACGTGTCTTTAAACATAGAATTGACTTCAGACATGGTGCTAAATCCGCGAATGTTGCACCAAGGTGAAGAGATATTTCTTCATCTGATGCATTCTTAGGATTTGAAGTTCCTTAAATCCTCACATGAATTTGTACATAAAACAGATTTGAATATTAAGTACATCTAAATTCTTACTTAAAATTTTAAATTTTTGAACAGTTCTTCAAGACAACGAGCAGATATCCATTTTCACCATGGTACGCTGCTTTCAGCGTCACGAGCATTGCAAATCTAATCTCTAAAACGTTTAGTTTAGATATTACAGCAGGGACCTCTTATGTTTATTGGTCTTCATACCAGCAGCTTGGGGACTTGACAGTCATTCATATAAATGATGGTCTCCGAACGAAGTAGTGAGATTCGGGACTAATGATTGTGTTTGGCATTCGCTTACTGAAATTCGAATTATTTAGTTTTTACTTCACTAGGAACGATGCATCTAAGGATGTTGATGAGTTACACCAAACTCCACCAACATTTGACGTTTGACGACGATCGAGGTTGACTTTTTGGGAACATCGCCTGCTTTTCTTTGCAAGTCTCTCTCTTTTCCTAACTCACCTTCGGCAACCGGGAGCCCGGAATGAATGGGAAGTCGTGGTGCTCGTTGTGGTAGCCCAGGTTGAAACCCAGCTTGTTGAGAGGTCCATAGTAGCTGTAGGTCTCATAACCTTTGGTGAAGACAACGTGTTCTGATATGAACCGCCCAGCGAGCGGGTTGAGGCTCATGCCCAGCATTGAGCACACGATAAGGTACACCAACGCCTTCACTGTTGGAAACATGAAAAAAATGCTCAATTTTTTATCAAAACATTACAAATATGAATGTACTTTACATTAATACAATTATAAATGTACTTGTGCATTAATACAAATATAATGGGCATAGCACGTACTTACTGCATGTGTGGATGAATGTATGTAAAGCTTCTACGCAGAACGTTAACTATATTCGCATACACATGATGACCACAATGTTTGTGTGGATATAATGTTTTACCATTGAAATAACAGCATCTAGATACAATTTTGTGGACTTCTGGTAAATGATATTATTGTTTACAGACCGCCTAAGAAATAAAAACATTATTATGTGTAAGAATAGCAGTTACAGAATCTTAAATACTAGTAGACTCACACGTGAAAATTCACGTGTTTTTTTACTGAATTATTTCATCTTATTTGCCAGTGGATGCGGGTTTTGTGAAGAATTTTCCATATTGAAGGAGCTTCCACACTGAAGACTGTGTCTTTGGTATCCACTATACAATGCTTACAATACATGTATACACTACCGAATTTCTTCCTATCTAAATCCTTAAGAGCGTGACAGAGAGACGGACCAAGCAAGCAAGCAAGTAAGCGAGCGAGCAAGTAAGCAGCAAGTTGGGTATTATTATATAGCGGGATTTTGTAACTATTCAAGCCAAAACCCAACTCAACTTGAAATGTTATGCTTTAATGCGCACGTTGAAATTACTAGTGCTAGCACTCAATGCATTTTTCCTGTGAGTGTCTTCATGTATAAAAAGTACTTTAATTTCTGCAGGTCGACAAGGGTTAACCGTGCCAAATACACAGTCCATGTGAAAAAGAATTGAACCCGAAACGGCTCATAAATATGATACTTGTTGAACATTGTGTGCAGCGTACAAATGCATGGTTATTTATATACTCTTCATGTGGTAGCTTCTAACAAGTAATGATGTTTCATTTCGTCCGGAGATAAGAATTAAAAATTAGGAAATCCATTTCTTTTAGATTTAAGTGTATCCGACTTCAGACTAAAGTATATCCGAATTCAGATTATAGGCTTAGTTACAGCACAGACGCTCAACTTGCAGTATTATGGTTAAAAAAAACAAAAATCATCATAAACTTGTTGATAAATTTGAACTAGGAAAACAGTCAAGCTTTAATGAACCCTATACTCTTGTTAGTGAGGACATCAGTCACTTCATTCATTCTTGCCTTTGGCGTAGCCCTCGTACTTCTACAAATAAAAGTTGATCACGAAGTGAACGTCCAATTTACCACTACCTTTCGCTATCACCCACAACTACGCACATTACATTTCTTCGTCTATGGTGCACATCGGTTTAACTTAAAATGCAATTCAGTTTCTGATGTATTCGTAGAATATAGGACACTTGGCGGAAATCCTTCATTTGATAACAGCCTCAGGCAAGGGTTTGGAAATAATTCTCTGATCTGGAGTAATCCCCTCCATACACCCTGATGACTATTTGATCTACAGATTGCGATATTTTACACTGCACCTATTCATCCTCACCCCTTTTTTTGCATTAAATCGAATCCCTTTACCGTAACTTGACAAACATTTCATCCCCAACACATCTAATCTTCAGATTTAACTTCTCGGGTATTTGCATCACTCAAAACTGTTATAGAAAAAAGTCCACTTCTTATCTTCTATTCTCAATCTCTGCTAATCTTATGCACATGCATACCAGTTAAACACGTGTATTACCTCCAAAAATTTCGAAGACTGCGTAATTAAAACTGAATTGCACTATGAAGCTGACGAGCCCGAACGTCGTGAGCGGCTTCGGTTTCACGAAGATAGGCCTGAGTCCGTACGTTAAGAACCTCAGTGCCAGATACAGGATTTTACCTCCCGTTGTGTTGAACAGCTTGATCTCGTATTCTGTAGGGAGATCTGTGTCAATGCCTTCAACTCCTTGGAACTGCAACAACAAAGAAAACGGACGTTAATAAATCAGAAACGTCGAGACCCATGGAACGACAGTGACGCGTACAAGACAGAGTTTGAAATGCACGATTCTGTGGAAAAAGTTTCTCGATGTACAAAGTAAAATTCATTAATTATTTAGCAGTTTCATTTACACTACTTTGAAATGGTTTCAACAAAGAGATTAGACTGTAAGTGAAGCAATGAGTCGCTGTTCCGTTACTTGAGAGGAGACGAAGTTACGTACGGAAATTCACTTGGTTTCTTACAGCCCTTACGAATCAAATAAGACAAACACACTTTTTATGAGCTCCACAAAACTCACTTCAGTTTCATGAGATACTAGCAGTAGCAAATAAGTTCAACACTGTTATTTATGCGGTACTTTGACGAGAATGTGAGTACTTTTGAAGTGCACTTATAGGTCGCTATGAAATGCAGAGCAGGTACTGACAGAGTTGTAGTGACTGACAGTAACGTAATGCAAGGCAAGCACTGACAGAGTTGTAGTGATGGACACATAATGAAATGCAGGGCAGGTACTGACAGGCCTGTGGTTACTGACAGTAATGAAATGGAGAGCAGGTACTGACAGGGTTGTAGTGACTGACAGTAATGAAATGTAGGACAGGTGTACTAACAGCCTGCAGGAACTGACAATAATTAACTGATAGGCCTATGTGGACTGACAGTAATTAAATTCAGGTTTAAATAAGAAGAATGTTTCTGTTGATTTCGTAACATCATTGTACTCAAATAACACTGAAAATTTTCCTTGATCTTAACTACTTTCGGTAAATTAACATAGAAAAAAGGCAAATAAAGTTGTTTTTACCCCATTCTTATGGAAAATAACTAATAAACCTACACGCTTGTGCGTAAACTGAATAGTAGAAAGAGATTTTCACAACTGGAGACAGAGTGAGTGAAGACACTATGGTGACTGAACGATTGATTAACGTGAGTGCTGGATTCGATTCCCTCGTTTTGGTTGAACAAATTGAACATAATAACATGGTGATAGTATGAAAAAATCATCTGCCCCTACGGGACAAGATCTAGAAAGGGAGAAAATTGATTTTTTTCTTTTATAATGATTTTCTCAAACTGCTTGATCCGGGGGAGAATGTCCAAGTATACTTTATGACATATGCAATGAATTGGAATACTTTCTCCAGTAAATTATCTGCCGGATTACTCCGGGGAGCTCACAAGGCTAATATTCACTGACGTTGGTTAGTCTTGGCTGATTTACGGGGTCCTGTAACTGTGAGGTTCCCTCCTGCCTAGTCACTTCGTAAAAATAAAATATTTTCAATTTCTTCTGACACATATACGTTTGCCTAATACCTGGTACCATAATTAGAAGAGTATGATAATATTACAACTAGATAAAAAATCCAATGATACCGCATGTGGACAGAAGTTCTATGTGTGCTTTAAGCACTCTTTCTTATTTTAAACGCTTTTACCGCTGTCGTTAGAGTATGTATTTTTTCCAATTCAAAAAGTCTACAGTTTAAAGAAAAAGAGACAACAGAGTTGTGCATAGAAAATCATGTTCATCTTACAGTGTTCAAGCACTTATCTAAATTGATAACAGTGCAGCCGCACCTATGTATGTTTATATCATTCTCTAACAATACTAACAGAAAAGTAAGTAAAATAAAATTACGCACAAAAAATGCACAAAAAATAAGATGAACTCACTTTATGGTGTTCCATGTGGTACTCTCGAAACCAAGCAGAAAGAGGCGCGCCGAGGGGTAAATTGGCTATTAGTGCCACCATCATGTTGCCCATAGGATACTTGTAGCCAAAAATTAAGTAGTGAACACATTCATGCATTCCTGAAACGAAAACATCAGAAAATGGTGTGATTCATGTAAAAGATGAAACGATATACTGTCTGCAGTACAATGCTACTCACATGAGGAAGATTTCATATGAGAGACAAATGGTTAAAAAATACTATCACAGAGAAGAAGCTAATTGTGTGATAACCCTTTATGCAATTTAGTTTCATGCAGAAAAACTAAGTTGTAAACTAAAAAGACTAACCACACAATGGAAATAACTCATGAGTGGGTGAAAAATCAGCTTTACCCAGTCGTACATATGTAGGTTTATCATCTTTTTCATAACTAAGTTGTGAGGTTTGTTAAAATAATTTCAAGCAATAATGCCGGATATGTTTTTATCATCAATAAGATATTTGAGATACTACAGCTACGTGTTTGGAGTTTTTAAGAAAGTTGACTACTTGCATTTTTCAGCGATTTTTCGACTTTTAGCAAGAATGTTCCAACTTGTATTAAAACATTAATAACTGTTGCGTCGTTGGTTCGTATTTGTTTTCCTACCACGGAATAGCTAACTTAAAAAAGGGTATTTTGATGTCTATGAAAAATAAAACATTACACGGAAGAGTTTGACATTAGAGCTGTAAGAAGCTCATCTTCTTGCAGTGTTAAGCTAGTCTTGTACGTTCGGACAAAATTTTGAATGTCTGGTTAGTTGCGGCGGAAAGAATTTTCATCTTAATTGTTTTCTCAACATCAGTTAATATGTTTGTATGGGGAGTGTTGGGCAGTAGTTAAATACATTGTATTTAAATATGTTTGTGTATTAAAATTCTATTTTTAAATACATTTAACTACGTGTACTTAATACAATATTGTGTATTTAAATACAATGTATTTAAATATATTAAAATAATTTTCCGTCTAAAAATTACCTTACAATTTCGTCATCGATATTTCAGTCTACAAGTTCTGCCGATGATACAGAGGAGGCAAACTCGATGTCATCCGAAAATGAGAACTTCGGCTTCGAAAAGAAAAGCTCATTCAGCGAATCCTCAGTAGACATGCAAGTTATGACGTATCTCAATGACAGTGACAAGAACATTGAAACCAACATTGGTTGCGCTGAGGTAGGTAACTCGATTGAATTCCAGTCGAGGAATGCTAAATTTCCAAGGCACGCTGACGAGGATAGACAGTATCAGCGTGGCTCCTTGGGTACAGCTCGGAAATTCTATCTATCCGTCGAAGAACGATAAGACCAAAAAATATGTGAAAGACAACCCCCTTGATCATTCCCCCTGGGGGCTTCTCATGGAATGCATCTCAAAGGAATGTATCTAAATTATGTCTGATTAAGTATACCGTATTTGATAGAGTTTTTTCCTGCATCGTCATACATCGGCTATTTATGAAAACAATGCAGGACAATACAGGCAAGGTGTTACGGAACTGTTTTGGTGTTCATTTTAAAATTAAATGAAAAAAGTCATTGAGAGTAAAATAATACTTTCCACCCTTTTTTCACTCTCTTTTCCATGTGTTTTGTAAGCTCCAGGGATCAAGCCAAATGTTTAGACAATAATAACTGTTAGTCCTGCTGCTTGAAATTCTAATCGCGTTTCAATTATAGTGAAGCTAGTTTTTCGTACGACAGCACAGCGCGCGTACACTTCGAAGTGGCGCTAAGATTATAACTCTAAATGGGTTATATCTTAAGGTTTATTAAGTACACTCAATCTACGAGTATCTTGATTCTTCAATACGAGTATGTAATTTAGTTTTAAGAGAGAAGTATTTACTAAAGTATTCAAATACATTTCGTGTATTTAGTACTAAAAATTTAAATACATTTGAAAAATGTATTTAATATTTAAATACATTTAATTTATTTAGTGGTCATCACTGCCTATGGTCTTCCGTTCATGGTGGGGAAGGTGTACACTATAAATAAAACAATGGAACTGAGAAAGGGGTAAAAAATACTTCATCGAAACAAATAATTGAGGTTGTAAATGAAGTAACTACTTCCAATTAAAAGTAGCTAAAAATGTGTCATGGTTGATAAAGGATATAAGAGATTAGTAAAAAATTCAAAATTGTATCCTGATCTGATATGTACCGAGAAACATAAGGGCACCCCTTGAATAAATGTGATTACCGGTATTAATGTATTAAATGATGAATTTTGATGATTGTAATTGATGATGATTGATAAATGATTCATTTTTTTAAACCAATGCTGTTACATTTCTTATGTACCAACTTTATTGGAAATATACGTTTTTGTTTGTTTGTTTAGAAAACGTACCAACAACTCCAAGCGTGCTTCAATAAGCAGTGACTCAATTTTAAAACTAGACATATAAATACAGCGATTCAAATGTGGTGTATGAACTTTCATTGTACCATACGAAGCTATTCTAAATTCTTTTTCCAGTGGTTAACCTTGCATGTCTGGCAGCTGTGTCGGCTAAAAAATTACGTGTAATGTTGAAATGGTTAACAGTGAATTTCTTGTTACAACTGGATGTTAATTATGTATTGCTTGCTCTACAGGAGGAATTAATAGTGAAGTGCTTGCTGCGAGAGAGTAGTTGATACTAAATTGCTTGCTACAAGAGAGTGGTTGGATAATAACTTAGAGCATGGTCCAAGGGAGTGGTTGATGGTGATTTGCCTGCTACAAGGCGATGATTAATTACGTAGAGCATGATACAAGGGAGTGGTTGATGATTAATTACCTGCGACTAGGGAATGGTTGACGGTGCCTCCCACAAAATAGGCCATAAGTAGGAACTCCCACCACCGCATGTGCACGACGAAGAACAGGGAACAAATTTGAAAGATGACCATGGCAATCATCGACACCCCCGTCCAAGGGTCGGGGCCGAACAGCTGCTTCACTTCAGGGTGTTTCTCTGCAAGCAATGCAATTTTTGAATACATGAATATACTATCAACAACGTACATCAAGTTCATTACTTTTACACAAAATGTGCGTGAGCTTTACACGGCGTATTTTATTCACAAGTAGGGAGGTGATAGTTAAAGGGTTATTTCGTTCAAAAGAAGAATTTTACATTAAATGTGATACTGCACAAACAAACATTGTGATGAGTCAGCGTTGACCACTAATTAAAGTGAGACTCGGTCCCTATCACTACTAGCCTGGGTCTGAATGTATGAAGAAGCTCCATACATAAATATGTATTAGGAATATGTGATTTATGTAAAAAAAACTGAATGCAATAACAAAGCAATACAACTTCATATAGATAATTGAAAACGTTTTCAATCTACAAGAAATTTAACCTTTGACATAAATACTGAACCATATGCCCATATAAACACGTAAAATAGTGTGCATTGAGGCAAAACTTAGTATGTTCTTTCTCCAGTAACTTTAATTCATCAAAAAGAGGACTACAATACTGAAACTAGCTAACAAATCGGCTGTAAACAATTCTATTTCTAATTGCACTTAGTTAATTACGGCTGAGGTGTTTTACTCACTGAATTATTCAATCGTAGACCTAAATGATTTCTCCCCTCTGCCAATTCCAATTATTTTTCCTTTCTTTTGCACCGTTGAATAGCAGGTAGCTTCATTTTTGTTCATTATTGTCATTCTTCTTTCCTTCCAAAGATATGCATTATTTGTTTTCAACATTGTTTACAATGGTCACAGAATGAGTACAAATAATTGCTCAAGCTTTTAAATTAACTTATAATTGACTTTAGATCCATTCTGGAGAAATACAGGAACCAAACTTCTGGATATATAAGGGTTTCTCTAGCGAGAATTCATTTTATATTTTTACAATACTTTCAGAACTTAATTCCTTTCTGTAGATGTTTGAGCAATGCACAATATATTCGAACTAATGAAAAGCAAATTGTGCTTTAAATTTTTCAACATTTTTACTTGCAATGTGATTGGTGTGGCAGCATCTGAAACGCTAGAATCTACATGTTGCAAACATAGAATGAAGAAAGAAAGAATGATGGGTTTGCTGCATTCTTACGGTAGCAAGGAACAACTTTTTGTCTTCCCTCTCAGTTCGCTTGCGCATTGCCCAGAAAAAGTGGGAAATTGGACTGTAGGGCGGATTAAGATTTAGGGTTTTAATGCGTCGTAAGATATACACTACATCGACAGTGAGTTTAAAGACATATGTATGTATGTCGTCAGTCAGCTATAAAATGTACAGTTAGCGACGAAATTAATAGTAACACATCCATCAATGTTCAATACTTTTAGTAATTTGTTACAATTTAATGCTCGTATGGTTTCAAACTCTTTAGATGTTGTTAAGTACTTGGAAAGGAATTTATAACTTAGTTTTCAGACCAACAGATTTAATTTAATAAATGTAACATGAGCCTTATTCTTAAACTTAATGATAAAAATATTTGTAGAGTTAGAAAAAAGGAACATAATATAATAATATGAATTGTGAATAACATGACCTCTCCTTTTGATAATTTCCATAAATCAGTTCTTATACTTTTAATGAAATTTGAACATGTTTGTCTTGGGATAGTATTCTATTCTTCAATGGCTACATGTTATTATTGTTAAAGGCCCGACAATGTACTCGAACTATCAATTCTCTTCATTGATTTTAATGTGGAATCAAATTAGGACTCATTGAAGACCATGACAAGATTGCAATTTTATTTTTGTAGATCCATGCAGGGACGGATTTAGATGTACAGTGTGGGGCAAAATAATACAACACGTTGATTAAATCATCAGATTGTACAACTATAGACCACGTTAAATTCGTGGTCGTATGCTTATGTTTTATTACAAACAGCATATACGAAAATCTACAATTATTTGGTAATGCAATTTAGTTAAAGCTTCCATATGACTCCTAGTTTTTCTACATCTTGGAATTTCACAAATTTTCTGAGTTTACTCATGTTAAGGTTTTTTTTACCATATACATATATCGTTTTAATTACTTTGCTCAAGACAACTTATGGAGTTCAATAGTTTTTGCCTGAACTAGCGCTGCAGCTGCACTTAAAAAGTTTTTACAAAGTTAAAAACGTCCAACAGTAAGAAGAATCCGTCAAGGCTGTTTAACGTTCAACCAAAAAAATGCGATAAGAACTAATGCTTCGTTCAAGAACGTACAACGTGCCTCCACGGTACCTGATTTCTGCGTTCAAATATTATTTCCCCTTTGGCTTGTTAGGACCGGTATTAATACTGATGAAACTTCAGCTAAACTGACTTTAGTTTAGATCCCAACTCAAGAAAAACTTTGTGCAATGAATCTCTACAAATCTTATCGTGGTATAGACTATTAGCATTGACGTACAGAGAATAATTACCTTGATAGATCTATTTTTTTCATTAGGTGTTTCCAAGGACAGAGTTAAAAATGCGGTCGTAGACTACAGCTGGCCTCTAAAGTGGATACTGACCGAGCAGCTCAAAAATCTGGCACCGCCGTACACCTAATCATCAGTTGTAATATTTTCCCCGTATAATACGTATGCATACATGTGCGTAAAAAATAACATTAAAAATTAGTTCTGTATGCCACACATTTAAAATAAATCATAAAATTTCAAGTGGAAATGCTCGGAAAAATTTAACTTTCTCAGTTTCAAGCTACACAGGAAGGCCATAAACATGTGGCAGTGGGCGCTGCATTTCTGTTGTTGGGCACCTGTATAATTTACGCACCAAACATTAAAAACGCAGAGTCGCTTGCAGTGTGTGCTGAATCTACGGTGAATAATAACTTGTAATCTGAGAGTATAAAATGCACGTTGGAACGAGGCGCTTCTAGTAAACTCATTGTCAGCAGAGTAGGTCATTATTATCATAGCGGAGTCAAAAAGAAATCTCATCGAGAACCACGCTGCATCATTTCGTGATTTTGTTTCTTTCTTTCCAAAGAATCCGCTTTCAGAGAGCGTAGTGATTTGCTCGAGTCGACAACGATTGGCAGCATAGCCTTGGTGGGCTCGAAGTTAAAGACCTACAAGAAAAACATTGAGTTTCATGGTGATTTGGAAAAAAGTCCTACAAAAATTTTACCGACACAACAAAAAAAAACAGCCTGAAGAAGGGGTTAATATTAAAAACAGTTCATTTAAAAATTGGTTCAATTTTTGTTTTGCAAGTTTCGGTCTTTTATTTGCATTATGACTACAAAAAGTTCCGCGTAACTTGCTGATCGCTTTGTGCTTTGTCTCAATTTCCTCAATGCAGTTGGTTCAGAAATGCAAGAAAAGTTTTATCTTTTGCTTAGGTGCAATTCTTTCATGACCTTGGATGTACCCCGACTCCAAAATAACTCTTAAAAAGTAGCTTAATCTTTACCGAAAAAAAAACTTGATCCATCTAGCTTAGTCATCTAGCAGTGCTGGAGAATCACGTCGGAAGACCGCATGTGGCTTGGTATTTTCCAACGTCGCAGACTAATTGAAGTGCACCATGAAGAGATTGTTGGGGTCCAGGGATATATCCTGATGCGATTGGTGGGGTCCAGGGGTACATTGTGAGGAGGTAGGTGGAGTCTAGTGTCATATCCAGCTTGGTCGACTATCACCAGCTTGGTCGACTGGTATCACCAGCTTGGTCGACTGGTGAGCGAATCTGCTTCCGAGCGGAAAGACCCGGGTTCGAATCCCGCTGCCGACATGGTTGACGCGGCTAGAAATACGGCATAGGACTTGGGTATACAACCGAATAATTATCGAAGTAATTATCCGACCCACGAATGGGCCACAAGGTTCGTTCCTATAGCCTAATTCTATTCTATATCCCGAGGAGGTTGGTGAGGTGCACGGGTACATCCTGAGGGAGTTGGTGGGTTTACGTGACGTATCTTGAAGTCAGTATTTTCAAGGCTCGTTAAACAGGTTGTGGCAACATAACTTCGTTTTTTTCAAGACGCTTTGACAGGTTTTTATTTTGGCCGGGAATCGAAACATCATGTCTCCTACGACTGGGTGCGATGACGAGAAAGTAATCTTCAGCATATGCCGAGCCTATTAAATGATAGGATTCATTTACAGTGTATCTATATCTGTACTACAAGTACAGTTGTAGCATTAACTAGTAGAATATCAAATAAATCACTAGCGTAGTGTGATCAAACGTAACTAACGCACCTAAAAATGCTAGATAATTAGACGAAAAATCATTTGACGCATGCATGGCTCATTTCTAAAAATATGACATTAAACAGTTGTGAATGAGATTCTTAACTAAACACGTTTCCTGTGATTGCCTAGCCGATGCAAATCTTTACATTCTACACATAGTCCCTAGAGAGCTTTGAAAAAATTACAGAACCTAACCTGAGTGACCCACGAGTGGGTCATTCCGCAGGGAATGTGTTAATCATACCTGTAAATACATTTTGGTAATCAGATTTCTTCGATGAATTTTCTGAAACCTGGTTTTTAATTTTCTCAATGAAATTTAACCCTTTAGCGACCAATTTGTTTTTCTAGTTTCTACGTCTAAACTCACACAGACCGTCTGTACACTGATGCAATGAAGCACGCTGAGAGCCAGGCAGCCAAAAGAACGACGCTGTAACATGCCGCCGCATTCAAACCTAGTAGCAACCTCATATTGCTCACTATTTAATTATTAGAACAATTCTCCCAAAGACTGTGAAAGACGACTGTATTGTCCTTTTAGTCGCTAAAGGGTTAAACAAAATTTAGGTTTTGTAAACGGCTTAGGGACTATTACTTTTATTGCATTTGTATTTACGAGTACTGCCATCTTCTTACTGAGATATCTATCCTAGCACTGATCGGGACTTTCTTGAACACAAGAAATATCTGCAAATAAATTGAAATAAAGTGTACCATCGACATATGTGTCTAGAATAATTTGAAGTTTCGTAGTACCTGCACACGCAAAGCAAAACTAAACTTTATGTAATACTTCCTCCGTGAAAAGGACTGAAATACTCGTATTATATAGTCGATCATATTTGTACAGCTCACCTTCCTAAACATGCGACCAATTTTAAAGTAGCAAAAAATTTAATTTTCATCGTAATACACCTCAGTACAACATTTTATAACTTATTGCAAGCTTGTCCTCGCGATCGACAACTCTCAAATGGTTTTAATCATGAATGTACGTCAACATTAATGTGCGTCAACAGGAATATGCATTGACATGATAAGATTTCTTTGGGGGGGAACAAGAGTACTTTCCGTGTGCTGCCCTCGTATTCTAGTGTGGTTCGTTTTTCTCCTGCTTTTCATCCCAAGTTTATGCTGAGCAAGTTAAGATTCTTTCTCAGTTTGTTAAGGGTTATTTGCTGCCATGGGCACACGTTGAATTCAAACGGCGCTTCAAGAAAGAGAGAATGATAGCAGACTGAAAAGTCACAAAAAGTTGTGTTGTCTTAATCGATTTATAATTTCCTAATGACTTAGACTCTGTTATAAAAATCAACAAATTATCTCTAATGTGTGTTTACAATTCTTTAGACTTCACTGTTTTTAAAGGTACCAATGGAAGTACACCCATCCTTATTCTGTGACTTTCACCTAGTCGGGCTACCCACATCTTCGTTGGTTTGACAAGAGAAATTGAATAAAAACAGAACGAAGCGAGTGGTCTATTCTAGAGCTGCTACTGAAATCCCATGCGTCGTAAGTTGGTCATAAATCACGCTTAAGAGCCTTGATCACGTACACACACCTTAATCACACACACGCAGAAAAAGTAAAGACGAATAATAGGAGGAGGGGTAGCAGTCATACTCCCAGTTATCAATTAATACACTGTAATTACCCCTTCACAATTGGCAGGATTCTTGTTCAAGAAACATTCGGCAAGACGGTGTATGGCGTCTCCTATAACATGTAGTAATTCTCCAATACGCTTTTCTTCGTAGCGGTATATTATTTTAAAATGTAATTAACAGGTGCAGTAAAAATTACGAGAATAGATAAAAACTACCAAATTCATTTTTAGAAACATTTTCAGAATAAAGTCGAACTATGAGTTATATAACAAGCCTAAAAAGACTAAAAAGAATTTCAAACCGGAGACTTCCTACTGACCAAAAATTTTTGGCAGTAGTGGCTACCGCAATGTAAACAAGAACACACCACGATCAGCACAGATTTCCTGATCGCCGTTGTTTCTTCACTGCATGGATTTAGCAAAGGTCTAAGGAAGATGCATTTGACCGTTCTATGCTGAACTTATAACTTGACCTTTTACTGTACCTGAGTGATTAGTGATGTGCTTGTGTTGACAGGTCCCTGTTTTCGAGGACTCGAATCCCCACGTAGCCCTAAAATTTTCACTGCTTGTGGCTCAGGGACCAGATAGGCGGACAGACTTAAAACTGACTATATCATCAAACTTCCAAATCAACGTAACGTATCCCTACGAGCCTCTACCCCAAACCTATTACAATTATGCAAGTACTTTTAAAAACGGTGACTCACGTGTATAAGCTTTGTGCAAAATAGATGCATGAGTATATTTTTGCATTAAAAATTATTTTTGGCAAGGGGTAGATTTTGAACTTGCAACTTCACAGCACAAAATGCTGATTAGAACACGGTCTTTATAGCGTAGTCATGGTGAGTCCCGTACAGTGTCCACATATTACAGCAAGTTAAAAATTAGGCGTCCACTGAACTAGGATACAGCATTTCATCACTTTCTTCATAGTACGTGAAAATTACTATATTTAAAAACGAGAAGTTCATGAGTTTGTGAAAATAGATTATTAAAAAGTCTCTTTTAATAAGTCTACCTTCGAACTTGAATTTGTCAAACGCCATATGTTAAAATTAAAAATATTAGTACCATAGCTTATAACTTATCTGGAAGCTATTTCATGGTGTTTGGGAAAGTTTTTTCAAAAATGCTGTAAGATATGAATTATTCTGTGAATATACAGGGTCGTGCAGCTAAATTGGGGCTGCAGCTAAATTGTCACATGTGTGTAGTGTACCCAACTAAGAGCTTCGTACAGTATTTTTGAGCCGCAATAGAAGTAGTTATAGCCATTCGTGCCATATCCTAGATACAGAAATTCAGCATTACTGAAAGCAACTGCGAGCTTGTGTATGTATATTGTAATATGCAATACCTCGCCGAACTCCCTATCCACGATACGGACTCGAGTATATGTATTATGATCCAAGAAGACATTCAAGACAAAATGAAAAAACAGCCAATCAAAGATAATTAAAAGTTAGAGAAACTGTCCATCTCATTACATTTATTGTGTATCATGCTTGTCAAATTAGCATCCCTTCCAGTTAATTAAAAAACATATCGAGAGCCGTACTACACTGTACGACAACATTACGAGAACAAAAAGGTACTGAACAGGCGTGCTGGTGGCAAAGGTAAAGTGATCCGTGCATTCATCTCATGATAATTTTACATTGAAAACATTGTATTTTACTTAAATTTAATTCCTCAACCATGGCTAATAATAATCACATTGAGTTTTGTATGATACTTACGAAGGATGAGTTTCCGCCTAGTGGCGTGCGGTTCCTCGGTGTATGTTCTGTGGAATTCTTCTCGCGTGATCTTTTGGCCCATCGTGCGATGTGATGCTGTTTAAAATTCCCCAGAATAATATCAAAAACAATCCTAAAATTAACCTATTTTAGCTATAAAATAAGAGTTTTCTATGCTGAGAAACACCAGCGTTCACCAACTCTCTGCAAAAAAACGGTAATATGAAAAAATACATTTAATTCTTTCAAACGATTTCAAGAGAAACGTCAGGAGGTAAGACGATTTTAAATTTGATTATGTAACCAACACAGTCATATAGATGCACTTTATTCATAATGGCCGTCATGGCTGTCCACATCCAGTCATAGCTTTTTTCAGTGGCAAATAAAATATTAAAATTAAATAGCATTTTAATTCTTATCTTGTTCGCTCCTCGCCTTGCTCCCTGCAACACATTGACTATGAACTGCACTGTCTGTCGTAAGACTCAATTGCAAAATTTAGCACTGCTGATATGATGATAAACCTGAAATTAAAGTAAAAAAGTGTTGCGTTGTACCTATGTTATTATTCATAAGCAGAAATTATTTTTTTATTGTCCGAGGTATAGTGAGCTACTTCAGTAACACGGCTAACCTAACTCTCGGACAGCGAGTGCTAGTATGAAGCTCAGTATCACGCGGCGTCCAGTGTTATAAATACGTCAGCAGTCAAGGAAGAGATCCAGATCAAATTTTGCGGGGGAAACTCTGTTCAATGAACATTCTTAACGCTTGGATTTGTGTTTAACTATACTACTGGTATTTGTGTGAATCAGATAGAGATTGTACTGTATGTACAGTATTTGTATTTAACTGTACTCCTGGTTTTTGTGTGAGTCAGATAGAGATAGTACTATATGCACCGTAAATATTAGCAATTATTTTATTAGTTATTATTATCAATATGATCATTATTGTATTAATATTAATAAATATTAGCTCTAATTCAAAACTAATTTGTTATTACAGATTAGTTTTGCATATAGGTTGTGAAGTGAAAACACGTTTTCAATGTTTCTGTTGAGATCATAATTTTCAATTTCATGACCAGTTCCGATGTTATTGAATAGATACCGAGAAGAATACTGATCATGTTCTGAGCGAGAAAGTCTTCGTGACATTGTTATTTTTCGCTCCATTATAATCAACTGGAGTGATTTCCAGTTCAAGTGAACTGTGATACCCAATTCACTTCTTAATTATAATATTTAACTATGCCAGGTTCATGAGTTTGTTAAATGATACATTATTCTGCTGAATATTTGAAAAGTTTCCTCTATGGATTAGTCGGCGTACGAAGTTGGACTTGCCTCACTCCTTTGTGAAAATTGAAAATATTAGCTAAATATTAAACTATTAGTATTAGTCAAGGCATTAAAAACAAAGTAAAAGAATAAAAATTAGTCAATGATAAAATTTACGACTAAGAGGTATACATATATTTGATGAACTGGAAGCACTTATCACGACCAATTAGAGATAACACTAGTCAACAAAGGTTTTGCTACTCGAGTCATAAAACTTGATTCATGCTAAAGCAAGTATGATAATTCCGAATTAGTGATCAAAAATATTCTATCACGTTAGGTTCCTGAGTTACAAGTATATTAGGTACGCATCTGTGCAGCGTTGGCGCAGCTATGACAGTGAAACGATGCGTTGTGTGCGTTTGGTTCCTGTGTTCACGTTATTAGATTTAACCATTATAGTAGGTAGTTGTGTTATGATTATAGTGTTAAAGCAGTAGTACATACAGTGATTCATTTTTTTAAGATTGATCTGTCAAATAGTTTGTAACAAAGTATATAACAGGGTATACGCCTATCACCAGCTTGGTCGACTATCACCAGCTTGGTCGACTGGTGAGCGAGTCTGCTTGCGAGCGGAAAGACCCGAGTTCGAATCCCGCTGCCGACATGGTTGACGCGGCTAGAAATACGGCATGGGACTTGGGTAAACAACCGAATAATTATCGAAGTAATTATCCGACCCAAGAATGGGCCAGAAGGTTCGTTCCTATAGCCTCATTCTATTCTATTCTATTCTAAATCGGAAACGTGAATCAGCGAAGGTGTTTGCATAACCCAGACAACTTTTGTTATATTTGTAGAAGGTATACTACGAGCAACCAGCGTAAAAATTTAACCAAAAGAGTAAAAACTGCCTACAACTATAATACTATTTTGACTGTAAGTTTGGTGACAACACAAGCCCTGGGTACCTCACAAATCTTGGACTGTGTGTTTTACGAGACTCACACAGTGGTTAAATGACAAACAAAAAGGTTTGTGTTTTGTTGTACTAATAGTGGGGTGAAAAGTAACAAATCCCGTTTGTGATTTCTACTTTCGTATGACAAATACGAATATTAAGGGATGCTCAAGTATGATCAAATCAAAAACTGTAAATCCATATTCTGAGTCAGGTATAAAACCAGTCTCCCATGATAGGAAGTTACCAATACTAGCTCTTCCATCAGCTAGCGCAGTCACAGAAGATGATTCATAGCCTGAAGAGAAAGATAACAATGATTATGAAATGTACGTAGATGAGTCTGGGGAAAAGGGGATCCACATGATAAATCAAGAGCGATTGAATGATTTGGTGAAGAATTTGTCATTGTCAGTAGAAAATGCAGAACTGTTGGGATCCAGAATATAGCAATGAAATCTTCTAGAAGATGATACAAGAATAACAGCTTGCTGCACAATGTGTTGCTGCACAATGGCAACCTAAAACCTTCCATTCCTGTATCACAGATGATTGGGATGACTGAGACATATGACTCAATGAAATATATTTTGGAATGTGTTTATTACTCGCATGATAAGTGGAATATCTGTGGTGATCGTTAAGTAATTTCTTTACTTCTTGGACTATAGCTGGGATATACAACGAATATACGTTTTTTTATGTATATAAAACAGCCGTAACGACTGGAATTATTATTATATTGTCAAAAAGTGCACCGGAAGAGAGGAACACAGAGTTGGCCGATACAATGTGCAGCACATGCAAAAGGGTCACAAGCTATATATGACATATTCTTGCTATTTATCTGTTTTGTAGTTAAAAATCTATGCACTAATATTTTTTAATATAGTGTATAGGTTCCATAATTATTATTACTTATTTTTTTACTTATATACAATGTACATTCGATGAAGGTGAAAAAAACCTTGTCTGAATACTTTTGACCAGTACTTCATATATATATATATATATATATATATATATATATATATATATATATATATATATATATATATATTATATTTTAGTCATTTAAATAGCTGCACATGTCATTCTAAAAGTAGGTTGGTGCAATCATGAGTTAGAATTAAATTAAAAAAACAGAACTTTCATTACAACAGGATACAATACATGCACAGCTTTTCCGAGGACAATCCAGTTTGCAAATGCTGATTCATCCACAATTTATTATTTTCTTTGCGCTTGAAGACCCTCATCCTGTGTCCTTACTCAAATTAGCAAACTAAGTAGGTGACGTCACACCTAATCAACAAAACATTACCAGTATACAGTAATACCTCACAAGTCGAACACAATCCGTTTCAGAAAAGTGGTCGACTTCTGAAGTGGTCGACTTCCGAACGAATTTCTGACTTCTGACTCTACACATCTCTTTAATAGCTGGTCTTGCATTTTTACCAAATTTAACCTCGATTTGTTTAAACTGATGAGTTATGAAAATGTTTTTAATTATTAGAAAATTTTTGGAGGTCCACTGCTAAAAGTTAAAGTCAGGAAGATGAGTAGCAAGATAAAGATAAATTAGGAATGACAAATGAAGTTAACATGATACTGTGAATTAACAATCATGACAAAAATGACAAAACTTAAAAATGAAAACCTACAAAACTTCGTTAAGTAAAATCATAGCCCAGATCATGCTAACTTTGATTGTTTGAACACAATAGTTTTCGAATTTCAAGGTTATAAAATGGATGGTGGTTCAAAATGAGTAAAACTCGTGCAACTGAAGAGTAAGGTCGATGGAATCAAGAAACTTGAGATGTTTGAAACTTGATTATAAAATGCGCGTCTCGTATGGCAGGAACAACAGACGAAGAACCAGTCAGAGCTCGAAATACAATGCTTGAATATCCAGTTTTTAGAACGGGCGAAGAGTCGAGTGTTCAGTCCTGTCCTTGGGGAAAACCTAGAAGAAAACCTCATTTTATTTTGAATGCGGACCTATCAGGAAAAATAATTGCTCGAAAATTACAAGGCATAAACGGTGCATGCAAGAGTCTGGTGAAGAGTGGCCCTCTCACGACAGAAAGGTTAATCTCAACACTCAGGAATTAACTCGCAATTATGAGAGCTGGGTTAAATATTATTTATTGATTATATTTAACAGTAGAAAATATTTTATTTGTATATAATAGGAGTATAAAATAATACACAGCAATTTGTGTATAATGATTACAGGTCGGGTTGAGTTGTAGTTGAAAGCGTTGGATTTATTAACCATTATAAAATCTACAGTTTATATTCATTTGCTTTTCTTTCAAGATTTCCTATTTTGAGCATCCACTTCACCCTCCGCATTCTCTTCCACTCTACGTTGATATTGCTATCCAACCCCTGTTACCTTCATGGAAATTTGTTTACATTAAGGACTTTCTGACGAAAATGCATTTTGTTATAGGATTATTCCTATATTAATGAAGACTTATAGTAATCCAATATTTTATCATGTATTGTAGCAACAATTTTATTTCAAAATTGATAACTATAAGGCTTTTACTTCAAAATCGAGAGCGTACAAAGTGAGTCAATGTTACACACACTTTTTTCTAGCATAAAATTGTCGATGAACACGTAGATTTCTTGATCACCTTATTAAACACCAAAATGATTCAGACAGTCCTTTTACTTGCATTTTTGTAAGATGAAGTGCGTTGCACAAAAATAAAACATAAAAACAAGTCAATTCGATGTATAAAGTTAACATAATTTTTTTTAGAGAGATGAATATTGTAAAATATTCTTCAAACCCTAGTTCCAACTCTAATGAGATTAATTTATTGAACTTCGTTTGCGTGCGACGAGAAAAAAAAATATTTTAAAGGCAATTTCTTAATACAAGGTTTTCAATTACGAAGTGTCTCCTCCATAGAACGTAGTGTGTGAAAATTATAATTCTGCGTACGATAAGGATATTGTGGGATCTCGTTCACTCACTCTCTCTTGAGAGAGAAAGTTGGGCTAATTCAATTGTAATTTGCCCAAGAATGATGTCACTACTAAACGAGGCGTTCCTCCGAGTATCCCTCAGCTACCTGCCATAGATTTTAAATGTCCCTGCTGTGCTGCCTGTGCTGTGAAACTATATTAGGAGTTCTGATTTTGTAGTTAGTCAAGCCTCATTTTAATTCGTTCCCGTTTCAAAAGAGGTAGCCAACTAGTTATATCGGCACACTCCTGTTTTGACACAGCCGCGTTTACTCTTATTTCCCTTTTTTATTCACATTTATATGTCAGATAATCACGACTGTTTTAGGCGCTGTTGAACAAGTTCAAAATAAAGGATAAACTGTTGGTAATTTAAAATTGCAAATCACCTGAAACTGTAGTATAGAGAAAACCGCAGAACATAGTGTGCTATCCTTCTGCCCCGCAACCGGTCAGAGAATAAACAGTGCTGTATAGTAGGTAACCTTGAGACATTGAAACTTAGATTTATAGTACATATTTGTTTATTGTTGATTAAAGAAAATATTTCTTTTCTCGTCAGGCCTGACCTTTTCGGTTGCGTTTTATACCCGTGTCAGTTCAGCATAGGTGGATAAATTTGTATAACCATGAAAATAAAACAGTTATAGTTTGGCAGACGTTTAGTCGCGCGCACTTGTGGCCGGCTGAATACGTTTTTGCATCTTGTCCCAAGATGTTCCATCGTCTGGCAAATGTTCTATTGTATGGACTCCACAACCTAGAGAAAGACCAGCAGAAGAAGGCAGTCCTTCTTCAGACCTCTGTAAAGAACGCCCGGCTGGCTGACTATTCGCAGCAGTTTGGTAGGTTTTTGCTTCTATGTCTGTTTGTTTATATGCGTGAATATTTGTATGTTTGGTTGTTTGCATTGGAAAAGATTTAACTATAATCAATTTGTAAAGTCTAAAACTGCAGTAACTCGGCTTTCTAGAAAGTGGCCACTAAACTCATACAATAATACAGGTTAAATCCGGTTAAAATTGGTATTTCAAAGCATTACAGTGCTTTAAACCATTTAAAATTCACTTTAAAACTTTATTATCCCTTCTATTACTTAAAAGAAGTAATTTTTGATCAATTTGTCCGATAGAAAATGTTATGTTACGAAGAATGCAATGGCCTCCGCTAGCGTAGTCAGCTATATGGCAGTGCACGTCCTGTTTATAGTAGTCCTTGCTACACGCTCTGAGAAACAATTTTTGTCATTAAATATAAACTCGATGTTTTAAAAAGCTTTCGAGAACTGGCAGAACTTATACGTTACCTAGAAGCTACATTACATTTATTTTATAGTTATAACTGTTCATATTTTTATTATAATCTTGATTTGACCCCAGTAGCCCTAGAAGCTACACAATGTTTATAGGCTTTTTAAGTGACGAACCATTATTAAGAAAAGCCAAATAAAAGTCGGCTATTTGTTTACACATTCCTTACTCTTCACTCTATATGATACGAACTTCACGAACAAATAATGTAATATTTGACAAAGCCAGCTTCATTGTTCCGGGCAAGAAAACTTTTTCCATGCGCCAATGAACTCTTGCATCAGATTCCTCATATATTTAGGGGCATTTTGCTCGGTAGTCAACACTGAAAAGAAAACAGCAGTGTAGAAATTCAACAAACCAGGCTGATCACGTTATATTATTTACTTTCATTGCTGTTACTGCCGTTAAAACCACGATCTAAGCGCAAATATGTATAGAATATTTTGTGAAGAAAGCATCGAGAATATGAGAGATCATGACGAACCCGATCAAAATTATACTTTTATTGCAAGTATTATTATCAATATAAAGGTGCTATTATACCAACTCAAATGCCTGCATCAACTAGAAAAGTGTTCTAATATAAGTAAAAATAAGTATCAAAGACACACATACGACGTTGTGTAGAAGTAATGGGTGGGGCAAAAGTCACTACACAATTTCAAATACTATTACAACAAAACCTAATAATGGCAAAAAAGCAGATTACATATCAAATGAAAGAGAAAATCTTGTAGTTTTATTTCGTATCTAGTTTACCGATTAAATGTTTATATTGTTGATCAAACTTTTCACTACTATCAATAACCCCTAAATGGCAGAATATAGCAAAAAACAGCGAGCAAGAATACTGGAATGTTATTTCACACATAACAGAGCCTCAGTTGCAGTGCAGAGGGACTTCATGACAACATTTAATCAACGAACAAGTCCCAGACATTGCATTATTGCAATGATCTCAAGATTCAGGGAATCCGGATTAACAGCTGATAAGGAACGCTCAGGTAGACCGAGAGCAGTGCGAAATGCACATGCAATTCAGCGTGTTTCAAACAGCATTCAACAAGAAAAACGAACATCGACTAGTAAACGTTCCAGTGAACTAGGAATTTTACGATCACTACATCGCATTCTGACAAAAGACTTGCTATTGTACTCTTATAAAATTCAACTAACCCATGGCATAAATTATGCAGACTATCAGAAAAGAAAATCTTTGCTCGTGCATTTTTGGATCAGGCAAATGACGAGACCTTTGCCTCACACCTAATCATGCCTGATGAGGCACATTTCCATATCAGCAGATACGTAAATAAAGAAAACTGCCGATTCTGTGATTTGAAAACCCTAGAATAATTCATGAACAACCACTTCATGCACAGCAGATTACTCTCTGGTGCGGCATAACAAGTGCAAAAATAAATGGCCCGTACTTTTCGTAGATGATGGAAAGGCGACGACCGTAGCAGGAAACAACTACAGACAAAAATTCCAGGAATATTTATTGTCACAATTGGAAGATTTGGAAATCATAATATGTGGTTTCAACACGATGGAGCAACACCGGACACAGCAAGAGAAACCATAGCGATACTAAGAGCTGCCTTTCCTGGTAAATTAATTTCCCGTTCTAGTGATGTTTCTTGACCACCACGGTCGCCTGATTTGACCTCTACGCATTTTTTTTCTTTGGGGATACCTTAAACAACGGGTTCACATCAAAAAGACAGATACTCTACTGGAGTTAAAAGGTAACATAATTGAAGAAATCAGCAGATCAACAGAATAACTCCAGGTGTTTTGGAACAAGTCATGAAAAGTACTGTGAAAAGAATGCGCACTTGTTTGAACAGCAATGGACAACATTGAAAGGATATCATATTCAAATAATAACACTTTTGTTAAAAATGATAAACGTCCAAGATTTCCTCTTTCATTTGGTATGTAACCCACTTTTTTGGCTTTATTAAGTTTTGTTTTAATAGTATTTAAGTGTGTGAAATGACTTTTGCCTCACCCGTTATAAGAAATAGAATTTGCAGTATAAGAAGGCAGCTATAGATACAAAACTAAACCCACAACAGCCTTCTACGAGAATCGCTGCTGATTTTGCAGTGAGTAACTAAAGTTTGCTAAGGATTATTAAATCCCTAAGATACACTGAAGAGAACAGTCACTATCAGTAAACCCCAGAGTGCAGTTCAGGAGTCCTACATATTCCTTTAAGGCATCAAGTCCACAAGACATGCTGAAAAATGCTCTTTGTCGCATCTCTTGAGAGATAGGACTCTGCAATGCAGCCGTCCTCAGCCAATATAAAATAAATAGTATCATTATTTTGAAGATTTTATTCGTATGAAAGGCTAACGTGCGGTGTCTCTACATACATTACAGGGGAGAAGTGAAAGTTCTACTGGTCTCTTTTGAATATATATTTGCTCTATGACTAGAATGTACAAGATTAATCAGCTACGAGTAGTTTCAACACGTTTTTTATAATGAGGGGGCAGCGGCGTGAAGCAGATGAAAAAATGCGTGAGCATCGAAGTAGCCGAAGAACGAGAAATATGAAGACCAGGGTACACAACATGTGCAGCAACAACCTTCGGAAGAGATAATGGTGTTGTCACACGAAAAACGTTAGTTTTTAAATTTATTAAAACCGTAAATAATACTAACTAAAAGGTTATTTTGAATGCATGAACCGCTACGAAAATACAATAAAAACATTGAAAAATGTCGTTCAATGAAGTTCTATGATTTAACTTCATATTACTGCTTCAATGCAATGCAAGCATCCATGTGAATGTGCAAAACGTTTAAAGGAAAATGTTTGCTCTATACACCTTAAGAAGAATAACTCAAGGCTACCATTTCTAATTACGAATACGAGGTAGTAATGCTCTGCGATCTATAACATGTATTCGCTACAAGGAAGGAAAATAAAGCAGAAAATTATTTTTCCTTAGAACTAAAACACCCAAATAAGATGACAGTACTAGAGTAAGTAAAGAGCCTCAGAATAGCTACCACTAAGTTGTAGGAGAGAAGCGTCATTGCAAGTACTAGTAAGGGAAACAAATTCTATGTAGGCAAAACTGAAAACCTAGCAGCAAGAGAGCTGTTACCAGCCCATTCATGTGAGAGCTGACGTGCTTACAACATCACTAGAACTCCAAAGCAGAAATAGTGCTTAGAAGTTTATTGAAGTTCCAAAGCAGTAATAGTGTTTATATCATTGAAACTCCAAAGCAGTAAAAGTGCTCATAACATTATTTGAAGCTCCAAAGCAGTAATAGTTCTCATAACATCATTGAAGTTCCACAGCAATAAGTGTTTATAACATCATTGAAGCTCCAAAGCAGTAATAGTTCTCATAACATCATTGAAGCTCCAAAGCAGTAAGTGTTTATAACATCATTGAAGCTCCAAAGCAGTAATAGGACGCCATCGCAACGAGAAAAATATGTACATGAAAATAACAACTAATCCCGCATACACTGAAGCGAGTGATCCATACAACGATCCTAGACTTATTTTGAAAGCACTCAGGTTGGCAAATTTATAGAACTAGGAAAATTTTGAGCGTTAATCAGTGAGTGGGAGATGCAGGAGATACAATCGACGGACGCGAAACAGCGGCGCACAAAAAGCAACCATGGCCCGCTCCAGGCAGAGTAACAAGAAAATACGCCATGTCTCAGTCCCTTCTCTAAAACTAAGTTGATAAGAGCATAATGAAAAGAACATATGAAAGGTTTAGCAAAAATACTTGGGAGACATCGAAGTATAAGTTATAAAATGAATGTAAGACACAGTACTACAAATTTGTATTTGTGCAAAGTCTACAATCTACTGAACGACTGGGAGATTTAACTTATGAATATTAGTTAGTGTCGGCTCAAACTTGAGTAACAATTCAAAGGCATTAAAAGGTAATCCTAAAGGATGCTCAAAGTCGAATACAGAAAATTACTAATTCTAAAAGAGCACTCCCAAAACAGACCTATTATACCAGTCTATTGAAAAGGAGATAGCTTACATGAGCATATAAAAAAGTATCAGTCTATGGAGGCGGCTATCAACACGACTACTCAGGGAGCCTGACTTTTGATCCATGAAGTCGACGTGGAGGTGACACAGGGACGTTACCGCTGTTCTAGGGCAGAGCAGGACGGGGTGTTTCACTATAATTGCAGGATTCGAAAGCTACTGCGGCTAGTCCGGTGTTTCAGTTCAGCATTCGGTGAAAGTACACCGCCTGTAATTTGACTAGAGCATTGAAATACAACAGGAGTGCAAAGAAAGTCTAAGCAACATCAAACATTCTGCAGTCTATTTCCAAATTACAGTCGTATTGTACCGATGTGATGTCGTTCAACTTTACTACTCCAAGTCTGTCATGCGCTCGAGAATTAAGCGTAGCACAAAGGTAGGGTACAGGGTGTAGTACAGCTTCCTGACGAAGTTGCTGCTTCCAAGAACAAATTATCTACAAGACTACACACTGATATAAGATGGCAAAATTTCCACTTGTTATGAGGAGACAAATAAAAGTCTTAAATATTTTCGGCACCACAATACCTCAAGTTGCGGTTGTCTATCGCAGGCAGCATGGGTTAATTTTCTACAATGACCACACGACTGCCACCCATTCCTTTCGTAGCATACAAGAATATTCATACAACTCGTGAAGCACATTAGATAATACGGTGCAAGACTTTGCTAAATACAGTTTGTATTTAAGGAGCCAGCATCGTCAATCGGCCTCCTTGAACCACTGTACAAAGCAAGCCCTCGAGCAGTAGGAAAGTTTAGTCAAGTCATGCGTTGCAATTGTTAACAAATACGGAAAAACACAGATGCACTGATACAAACTCCAGAAATCAATCAACTTTTTGAACCTTCAAGAATAGTAAACTTGCTTTCAACAGTTGTTACAGCCTTTCATATCATGGAAGGAACATTTTATCCAATAAGAACGCGTACCCAACGGACACAAATAGAACTATTGGCAGAAACCTGCAGCCAAAAGTTATTTAAAATTCTATTTGCATCACCGAATTTCTATAGAAGAGTGAAGAACGAGCATCACAAAATAAAGAATTCTATATACCAAGTCCGATTCAGGGACGCATGCACAAATCCGCTTTGATAATTGGTGCTTGTCTGCAGCAGCGCTCGCAGCGTCGCAACGGAGAAACGATGTAACACCAAGTTATGTTACGAAATAGATGTAAAGTGCTTACCGATTTATCATTCTCCTCAATAATATGAGCGCTATACTATATCCATTCCCCAAGCTATACAAAGCTGTCAGAAATGCAAGCATGAAGATCAGAGTTGTAAACTATGTTTTGTTCATCTACCCTACGCGGGCTGAAGGCAGAGAAAAGTAGGCGTAGGCGACATCGTAAGAAATAATTATTCTAGCGTTGGAAAATACGCTAAATATTTGACCATTTTTTGCATTGGTCGCTAAAGCTCAATATTGTTAGTGCTCTTTCTTGACTATTCTATAGTGAAGTGCGCCTACCAAAATCTACCATTTTAAAAACCGCAGACATCAGTTTGGAAGTGAATATACACGAATCAAAAGTAGCGTTCAACTGAAAAACTGGATGTTTCCTATTAATTTTCCCTCAAGAAATGGGTATTCACAATCTAGAAATTAATTTTTCTGTACTCAATCACAAAATATTTAAAATTGCTGTTCTAGGACGAGGCAATCCATAAACTACACTTTGGAGTTGCTTTCCCGTACAAAAAAGAAATGGTCGAAATCCATTTCAATTGTACAAGATAACAATTCACAATAAAAGTTGTTGAAGATGAAACTACTTTACATCCTCGAGTGGACAAGAACACGACTGACAAGCTATACCAGCTCTCTCTACACAAACCTTCTCAGAGAAGCACAATACAAACGTTCACGAACGATCTCGGTTTTCGATGCAGCGATTTCAAATGAAAATACAATCAAAAGTTATCACATAACGATAACAACGTAAAAACGGAAGTTGATATTACACAAAGCATGAAATCAGAGATACCATATTATGCATATATCAATTGGTTTCTTACTTCAAACCATGTTTTCACAGCAACAAGAAGTGATGTAATCTAAACGTATCAGTATCTCGAGGTCACTGTTCAGAGACGGATCAAATACAATAACTGTTTCATAACTTTCTGAACAGCAGCCATACCAGATGATATGCTCGTCAGAGGACGAGCAGGTCTAACTCACCTCCTGAGTCACCAAAAGTTAGATAAGTATTTGCACCATTGCAACTTTTTGGGTTGAGGAGGGTGGCATAAATAAAATGAAACGAGCGCTGAGTTGGTTGGTGGGCAATTAGGTTGTCACCAAATCACTGGCCAATTATGTCAGGTTGATTTAGCGTTTCCAGCCAGCAAACCCGACAACAAACAAAGTTCTCTGCACGATTCTTTTCAGGTTTGAGTGTTGAGTGATACATTTAATTAACACGTTAACCGCCATGCCTGATATCAGAGATTTGTCACTACCGCCACGACTTTACCATTTTACGACTTTATCATTTAACCTTCCGTAAATATTTTAAATTAATTTTTGAAAATAATTATTAAAAATTTGGAAATGTACCACCGGTGGTACATGCGGCGGTAAGTGAAATCCTCATATGTACCACCGGTGGTACATGTGGCGGTTAACGTGTTAAAAGGGATTTGTATATTTATTTTTATTGCACTATGAATCAGTGTTTAAAAGGTTTATTTATATTACGAATTGCGAAGAATGGTTAATAAAGAGTTTTATAACTTCATATTGCACTATATATTACCGAGTGTTGAATTTCGCACAAATGGCTCAGCGAAGTTTACCAAAATCAGCAGCAAGGATCTTTGCATTAGGTAACCACTCAATAACAAGAGTGAAAAATTTTATCACTCCGACTGCAAGCGCTCGACTACCACCACTACCCTTGTCGGGCCGGTCGTCCCTCGACACAGGGAACCGCGCAAGCGGCAGTTCCTAACATACATACCCAAGCAACCAAGATGAGCACCCCCGACGCATCCGTCCCACTCACCGTTGGAAACCTAGTGAACGACCAGGTCGTTCACTAGGTTACGCACTATTTCAACTACGTAGCACTAATTATCATTAATAAATTACCGGTGAACTTCTACCATTCTTTTCATTAACCTACCAGGCTATCATGAGACTTAATTATTTCTTTTTGGATGCAACAAAACTGCAGTTTTCAAGCACCAAAAATATTGGGGTACTCAACCACTCAATAATGCATTTGAACAAAGTTTACACGATGCCTCCTATACTCCCCCCGCTCCTGCAGATTGGGATGCATGGGAAGGAAACGCAACTGCAGGTAGTTTTCAGCATATTTTAGGGACTTGCGCTCCTCGGATGTAACGCGAGTAGAATTCTTAAGATCCCCGTACGGGAGCATGGTTTTAGTGTCCGTCCTCGTCAACAAACATAGAAGGTATTATTTCTCAATAGTGATCCTCTCTGCCCATCGCTGATTAAGCAAATTCTATTAGCAGGTTGTTGAGGATTTAGTTCCGTAGAAAGACAAGAGTTTTATATAGCATTCTCGTCAGCTTAGTTCACTGGGCAGGACAGCCCGTGTACCAGGTCCTGATCTCTGCGACGGTCTTGGAAATGAAACTCATTCTTTAATTTTTTCCTTTTAAGAGATGTTCGCTGCCGTTGATGTTCTCACTCTCTCACTAGTTTAGAGAATATAACCCGTTCTAATAAAATACTTCTATTCTACAAAATGACCATTTGAACAAAATTTTGCACACAGAAGCGGCACAGACAATGTACGTTTCAGTGCTTTGATAAGTTTTCATAATCAATTAGTATATGGACAATTTGATAAACAAAACTAACATCAAAATTCTTGACATTGAAATACTTTACCTGTCACACTTGATATGCTTGTACAGGGCAATACAGAGATCAGCGGCAAGTTTACTCTATATCAACACACGCAATTTGGCTGAGCTGTCCGTTCTTTTCGAACACGTCATCAAGGTCAAGAGAAATGAGGTCTGCAAAGAATCTAAAGGCAAATCAACATAATTACGCTCAGATTGGTGTTTCAGTAGCAAATTTATGGGGCGCATCCAGTCTATGAGTGTTTTAGCACAGATAAGGTGTTCTTGAAAGATACAAAATATTTCAAAATTGTCAACTGCGTAGCAGACATTCCAGCAGGAGGTCAGAGGCAAAATAAAAGAAAAAATAAGTAGAAAAAAGAAAGATAAGGCGTACTTCACTACAAAATTTAAACTGCAAGTGTGTGATTCTGCAGTGAGTCACTGACGAGCATCAATTCGCTAAGATACACTGACGAGGGCAGACACAACCAGCATGCTTCCCGAGTGCCGCGCATTAATACTGGCTATCATGCGAGGAAGGTTATATCAAAAAAGCTAAAGGGTAAACACTGCTGCAACGCACCCACTTATATCATGCATGATAATACTGTATAATACATCATGCATGATAATACTGTATAATACATCATGCATGATAATACTGTATAATACATCATACACGACAATACTGTATAACATGTCGTGCAAGATAACAGTGCAGCATCTCAAGAGTATTCCACATAGCAAGAAAAAACTCCTCAAATGAGTGAGACCAAATATTATGATGGCCAAATAACTTGATGTTTCGACAACAGTCTGCAATGCTTCACACACGCAAGTAGGAAATGACTTCTACTGTACTTCACTGAACACAAAATCTAGAAGCCTGGCTAATAATAAAGAGGCTATAACTTTATCCCTAGAGCAATTCAATCAGGCAAGTTCCGCAAACTTCATCAGATTTTCTTCTATCAGGTACGAAGTTACTTTTCATTCGGACGAATCAACATTGAAAGAAGTTGCCAGGCCCTCTGAAACAAATCGTTCTTAACAAGACACGCTGGAAGTGGAGCAAGTTACGACGACTACGTGTTCTATAATTATTACTATTTTATTATTATATTCCTGGTTTAACCACCGTAGACACAACAAAAGCTATCTCAGGAGTGATACACAGTGTCAGGAGATAGTCATTTAAGTTTTAGTCACGCGTCTTAGAGGAAATAGAAATAAGCATCAAACTTGTCAGGATGCTGTCATAACCGGTAGCCAAATAAGACGTCTTACATATCTCACAAGTAAACATTATGGGAAGCAGAATTTCCAAGGTTTGCTCAATGTTAGTAATAGTTCATGAATTCTGTCCATCATTATATTAGGTTATAGAAGTTAATTTGTTTAAGAACTTCATGTAAAGGTCCTCCAATTTACACAAACTCATCACCCAGACAATCACTCAGATCAGCTGAAGGGTGTCCACTGAAGCAGTAGTATTTGACAACTTTATAGCTCGGGCATTCAACGAGGACATGCTGCACCGTAAGTGGCACCCCGCAGTTCTCACAGTAACACCGCTTTTTGTTCCATTAGGTGTCCATGCGTAGCATGTGTGTGGCTAATACGCAGGCGGCATAGCTTGATTCTACATGTTCTAACACAAGTCACCGAACCACACCGCGTTACGGTCTTGCAACGAAAATACGAGCACACTATTTAAAGTAAGCTATCTATGAGTATTACTATACTGTCATAACCTGTGCTTGCGTATCACGTTCACGGTAAGCTTAGTGAACTCTTAACATCTCGTGCAAGTTATGAAAACAAGTGGAAGTAATTACCCACGTGATATCCGGAGTTTGCAAGACCACACAGAATGTAAGCCGGTGGATGAAATTGATATAAGATAGCTGCGAGAGAGCTTCAGGTCAGGCGTTTTCTCTCACGATAGAACGGAGAATTAACAAAAAAATTCAAACTATGTTAAAACTGTAATAAATATAATTATAAAACTCTGCTCCTTTACCAACCACCAAAAATTTTCCTCGTATTCATCACGCTTCCATAAGAAAATAATCATTCCCACCAAGCAGCACTTCTCATGATACTGAGCAGCACTGATACACAACAGTGGACGTGTTAGTTATCACAGCACATCAGACACTGATATTAACTACAGGAAATGAAATAAATCATTGAGAGACTGACCTTCCGGACTGGAGACGTGTCTAGCTTTATTAAATTCATATTGGATAGAATGAATGCTGATATAATGGAGACTACGTTCAATGTAATCCCCACAACAAAGAAAATTTACGTAAATGTCTTCCTATTTGCGCAGGAGAACCGTTTTACAGCCTCTGTGACTTCACCTGCTGCAGTTAGCTAAGGGATACTACACCTTTATCTGCAAGCAATAAAAAAGATATGCGAATAGGATATCAACAAGCTTAATGTCAAAAAATTCGTCAGATCTCAGTGTTGCAAGAAAGTGAAACTGGCAACCAGCAGCAAGCCGGTCATGATACGGGGTTCTGCTTCAGTGAGTCACTTAGTAGCGGACTTCAGGGATGTTGTATGTCTCAATGAAAGACGTGTCTGCTAAACAGTATCAAATGCCACAATGGTCCCAGTGAGTGAAGTTCTTGCGAGTCCATAAACTGTACAGCCAACATAGCTGCCGCAGATACTTTATACAGCGTGACCAGAAAAAAGTTTATCAAAATATTATTAACTATCGTTATCTATAATACCAATTGCAAGCATCGAATAGATGTTTTTCTAGATCATCTATCTTGAGAATACAATTGTTATTCTCGACACCAATATATAATAATACAATTTCGGTTAATTTTTGGGGGGTCACCCTGTACTATTGGGTACCTAACATGGGTAATTAGTATGGAAGAGACAATACTAATCTGACAGAATTCGTAGACAGGGTAAACAAGAGAAACTAAAAAGCTCACATGCAAACACCGCTGATTAACAGTGGAGGCTTTTTCTTGAGAAAAGTAAGTACCCTGTTGTATTACGACAATGTACAGCCGAAACTATCTCTTCTAATTGAGAATCGAGAAGAAATGAACTGGATACAGAAGCTAAAAAGTGTTCAAGCGAATAAGAAGTTATATATGCACAAGAGCCCTACTTTGTGCATTTCACGAAAAAAAATCCTGCTGATAAAACTTGTACAACCTGCAGCTAATGGACTATATAAAAACATTAAAACCTAATCAATGATACACTATAAATATCTACGAAGACTAGGCTCATATACAATAGAAGACATATACATACTGTCAAGATCTGTCAATGGTATGGCATAAGACCTACAAATAACACCGAAAAATTTGAAACTCAAATCTTGGGAAAAATTTCTTGCCTACTGCGTGTCCTGCAGCACGTGGAAGGCCACATGCTTGCATGAACACGCATCTAATATATATTTGCGATCGAATCCGTGCAAACGTGCGGTCTTACAAGAAGGTTTACCAGAAACATAAAATAAATCAATACTGCAATTTATTATCAATATCTTCGTTAAAATTTATTGACAGGAAATAATACAGAAAGGAAAATTTGGAACCAAATAATAGATTTGTACATTGTCGAAGAAAAGTAAATGTTTGAATTTGAGAAACGGGAGAACGCAATTTCGCGAAAGGCGAAAACGCATAAACGTGGAGACTTAAAATTTTTGTTTTTGAATAACTTCTTTAGCAGTAAATGTCAGTCTAGAAAAACATACTTTTTGTGACAAAATTTCACTGCAACTATTGAAGGGAAATTCGTTCAGACAAACTAAAGAAAATCTACAACCGAGAGAGATAACTTAACACTACGATATTAACACGAGGTTTCATAATTATTTTTTCTGACATTCCGGCGACGAATTATCTCGCTTGCTTTACGACCATGCACGGACGAGGCAGAGTCTCAATCTACGGTTTCCATTGAGTTACAGGAAAATAAAATGAAAATTTTTTTGAGCGTTAGCAAAATAGTAACGGCTCCATCAAGTTTAAGCAAAATAACTCTTGTTCTATTAGGTTTCAGACAACAGCGGTGACCCCAAAAAACTTAACTGCAACAAAGAGCAGAGTTTCTAGTGAGCTACGAGCTTCATAAATTGCATGACTGAGCCCGCTCAACCTCGGCCAAGCCTGCACATAGGTGAGGCACGACTCATGGAGGGAACAGAGCAGCATAAGGAGCTTTCAGGTCTATGTCCCCTCGTCGCCAAGTATTAACCTCATTGTCTAGCTAACCTCATCCTCAAGTGCTAACCTCATCGTCAAGTACGAACCTCGAGGCCTAGGGCTAAGCTCATCGTCTAGCTAAACCTCATCGCTGTCTTTTCGTGTGAGACAATGGTGAATATCCGCATGGCAGTCACGTCCCAGTAAATCGGAGTATCGCTCCTAATTCACTTTCATGTTTATTTTCTGGTATGGTTTACAAAATACCTTCTAATAAATTATCTTGCAAGCAGAATGGAAAACACAAACCCCACTCATATAATAGCAGGAAAGTGGAGCATTAGTTTCTTTATATGTTTCAGATGAATATTTATACTTCAAATGACTAACTTAAATAGAAGAATATCAGGAAAAAATTATATATACTCTCCTATAACGCTAGATAATTCATGGGGTTCGAAACAGCAACTCAAATACAGCATTCAGAATAAAACATGGAACTTCTTCTCATTGGCACGGACTAAACTCTTCATTGACATAACAAACACGTGAATACGTCCCTCTCATGTGGAGCAAAACAAATTAGGCACACAGAACACGCCACTCAAATAATGTTACTAAACGAAAATTTATCACTGACGTTCATCAAGGATGAACATGTAGCACCGAAAAATTATCACGCATTTTTTAACAATGTAAACTTTAACAACTTCAGGATTGCATCATTTCAAGCATTTCATTCGTCAGAACTTCGAAAGCAGAGTATTATACTCAAAACGTAAAGTTGAATTCTTATTTCATCTATTTTTGTAATCTAAAGCTGCAACCAAAAGAATTCAAATCACAGTCACTCACGAAAGAGCAATGGAACTAACAACCAATGGAGCAATGGAAAATACATAATTACTCCTACAACCATTTGAAAAAATGAAACTACAATCACGCTAGAATAATGAATGAAACAGAGCCACCGTCACTAGTACAGGCCACACGATAATCAACTGTGAGAAGGAACATCATCATGTTGATGAGCATCCGTACTGTGCTCCCACTTGCACCCCGGCACCGAAGTTCACGAGGGTCGTCCTAGTTTGGTCAGAAAGAACTGGCAGAAGAAGCTGATTAGCAGCACTGCAATCAAGTGCCTCCACGAGAGACGTGCAGGCGTCCCTCGTTGTGTGCCCGCCAGCTTACTGCTCAGGCCATCCACCTGCTGCTGCAACTTTTGCACCTCCTTCAGCAGGCGTGACTGGGAGCCTTCCAGACGCTCGAGCAAACTGCTCACAGAACTGTGAAGTAAACGAGCAATTAGAGGGTGAAAGCAGAGGCACAATAGAATAGCAATGCCCCAACTTATCAGGATGGCATGCGCATTGAAGAGCAACAGCGATATCACTGAATTAATTACTTTACCTGACTCATGATTTACTTTTTACACAACTCTCACTGCATTCAGCACTCTGCTCACTGACCATGCTCTCGATACTTTCCAAATTACCATTACTACACACTAGGCAAAGTGTTCACATGCCAAAACAGACCTGACAGCAGCTGCGTTTACAGCAGATCCTTGTGGTGCAGTGCTGGAGGACACGAGGACGGGTGAGGCTGCGATGATGGAATCCTCTAACTCAGTGATAGGAGACTCTACTCCCTCCGAGACGCCAAGCAGCCTCGAAGGGGCGTCCAACATCACGCACTTTGGATCCATAGAAATAATAGAGGCGGTGAGGGAGGTGGCCTGGCTGCCTGAGACTCCAGGGGCTGCGGTGCGGCCCTCCTTCAAGTGCTTGTGGCGGGTCTTGGTGCTGATCCTGTACTCGTGTTCGAACTGGTACAGGTCTGTACGTGGGTCCCACGGCCGCCAGTCCGCGTAATTGTAGGAGTACGCACCACTCAGTGGGTCCTGCAACCAGAACATCAAACTGATTGACAATTCTGTACTTTATTCAAAAAAAGTGTAAAGAGGCATCGATAATCCACCCAGTGACTTACGACCAAAATAAGAAAATTTCAATAAATATGACGAAGAACGTGGAATGAAAATAAGTAAAGAAGTGTGAAGAGAGTCGCACATGTGCCAGACACAGTCTCGGGAACAGACCTGCAGCACGATAAAGTACGAGCCATTGCAGCGCTAGCACACTTATATTAGTACTATTATTATTACTAGAAGACACAAGTGAAAAAATTCACGAGTGTTTTACTGAATTTTTTCGTTTGATTTGCCAGTGGACGCGGGCTTTGCAAAGGAGTTTCCACATTGAAGGATGTGCCTTTGCTATTTACACTACAATGCTTACAATACACGTATGTCCGTTCCATTAAGAAGACAGTATTTAGCATAAGATAAACAGTTTATTTCAGCATGTAGTATTTCGACTTTCGAGCATATATTCCAGAAACTATTATACATTTGCCATCGTAATTCAAGGATAAAATTTCATGGTATCTCATCTTGTTATTCAGTAGATGAAATTTCTCCTATCTAAATCCTTAAGAGCGTGACAGAGAGACGGACCAGCCAAACAAACAAAACAAACAAAAACGTATATTTCCAATAAAGTTGGTACATAAGAAATGTAACATCATTGGTTTTTAAAGATGCCTTATCATAAAATCCTTAAGTGGTAGGTATTCTATGCATAGTATCGCAGTACCTACGGACAGCAGTACCTACGGGTATACATAAACATTCACATC
>VCRD01000628.1:40428-54602 GCA_006783055.1 Trinorchestia longiramus | reverse complement strand
GTTTTTGATAAATTAAATTAGTCGATTTGACTCCAGAGCTGAGGAATTATAGCACGAGTTTGACATATACGTATGTTTCGTTTGAATATTGTTAGCTCTATTTCAGTTTATACTTAAGTTGTGTGACACAAACACATGGTAGACACTTATATGGAGCATGTTTCGTTGCCAAGCAACCAACCAACCAACTGTGTATTATATAGTGGGACTAGTACATGCTACTACTCTTCCTCAGGAACCTGACCTGCGTGAAGTATTTGGGCACCCACTCTTCACACTTTGCCTTGCGTTCGCGGGCCTCTGAGCGCTGCACCTCCTCCAGGATGCTTTTTTCCTCCGTGGCAGCCACCTGCTCAGAAAATATTGGTCTGAAAACATTAGTCTGAAATTTTATGTATAGAGTAATTATCACGTAAATAATTTCTCCACTTGTATCCGTCAAATTCTAGAACTTTGAGGCAGAGCATCTGTCTTAGTGAACTGAAGTGTATTTTTTGTTGAACAGACTTGAAATCTGCTCTGCTTTTGACTAAAAGAAAATCCCAAGCAAACGTGTCACTAGCTAATCTTATCAAATAGACAATCTCACTACATGAGCTCATTTCATAACATGAAGATCACTGCACTAAACACAATATGCAGCACATGCAACATCTTCACCAATGAAAAGCAATATAAAGGGTGCAGCAAAATTTACGTAATAACGTAAGTTACGTTATTAATAAAGCCAAAAAAGTCAGACATGTCAAATGAAAGAAGAAATCTTAGAGTTTTATCATGTATCTAGTATACTGATGCAAAGGATCCTTTGAACTACTGATGCAAAGGATCCTCCACAGTATGTACCATTATCAAGTAACCTAAAATGACAAAATACGGCAACGAACAGTGAGTTACAATAGTGCACTTACTTCAAACATATTGGATTTTAAGTTGCAGTGCAGAGGGAGCCATGACAACATTTAATCAACGAACAAGTCCTACAAGACATTGCATTATTACAATTATTTTAAAATTCAGAAAATGCGGATCTACTGCTGATATGGGACTCTCTGGCACACCGAGAGTCGTGCAAAATTCATGCGGAATTTCTGTTAAACACGGTGAGATTCGTTAATTTCTACCTCCATAGTACAAACAGACTGTGGCATCTCGAGAGAAAAAAGTACCTATCAGAAGCGCTTATTCTTAATCACACTGAAAGAGTATCCAGCTTGAGCCCACCCTGCCTGAATACGGACGTTATACAAGAAGTGAGGAAGATGAAAGGAACAGTGAATACACGGACCTGATCATCGTTCTTGATGGCCTGAGATACCAGGAGCCACAACCGCTCGCTCTCCATAGGCCCCAGCTGCTCAGGCGTCACCGTGTACCGCGGCAGTCGACGCTCCTGCACGAGTTACACACAAAGTTGTAAATTTATATTGAATTCTTTCATTTCTTCATCTGTAGGTGCCTCCTTGGTCTTATCCAAACTCGTCAAAGCGCTTGCAGTCATCGTTAACAGTTTGATGAGGATACTTGAGGGATTTGATATGAGCCAGAGTTGCGCTCTGCGGGAGGTAGTTCACATACTAGGATGACTAAATGCTTGGCCTGCTTCGTGATTTAATTCTGCCCCAATGAAGTCGAACTGCAAACACGAAGCTTCTGACACAACAAGCAGTTCAGTCATTAGTGCAAGTTTCGCTGTGCTGGCTCAAGCCAGACACCATCAATTCAAGATTACCAACGTGTACAGATTCATCTGAATGACTCTGTACTAATGTCAAATCAGGTTCGAAAATATTTCAGCAGAAATTTTAAGCTGAATTCGCAATGTGAACGATGAACTAAAACAAGTAGATGTGATTTAACAGTATCTGGCAAAAATTCACCCCGATGCTAAAATAATAAAATGCTATTAAAATAAATCAATACACATCTACAGTAAAACAGCACAAATTTTTGGTGAACGCTAAATTTTTTCAGTATGTTCGTGCCATACAAGTCTTCTATTATTGATTTAAATCTCAAAACTACGAAACAATGACACACGTTTAACCAAAAGTATGATAATAATGCGTGGGTAACATGTACAATTACAGCGCGAACACATTTAATTTTCGACGCGTTCTAAGCCAGGGAGACCACACTGCATAAAACGCAATCACTTCTTTATACTAGAGCTACAGAACATTATGTACGCACTCAAGACGTCGATAGGCTCAGTTAATGTGTGGTAGGAAAAAAGATACCTTGACTTGCTGTGTGACAGTCCAAAGATCCTCGGCCTCGCCCGTCTTCTTGCTGGTGAGGGTCAAGGAGGAATCCCAGTGACCCTGCAAGGTCGCCAGTGTCTCTTTGCCCAGCCGCAGACGGCCGCTCACCAGGTTGTTGGCATCATAACCACTCAAGAACGGCTGTTTAAATCAACAACGAACACAATGAGTCTTAACTCGAGGTCGTGGCCAACTAACACGTGGGCAGTAATTGAACTGTAGCGCTCCTACACTTAAATTGAGTGTAAGAGCGTAATATAATAATGAACAGCACCATTTTAAATTAAAAACTTGTGACCTCAAACTGTCTTACCAAGAAATTGATGTTAACTAACAGGCAAACATATACTAATAGCATCAAGTAAATTAATAAGTCATCAAATAGTTCACGCGTGCTTGATATAAATCAAAGGTATTAAGCGCACCTCAACACGGGCCGCAATCAGCTGGCAAAATTGACGAGTTTACTCGCTTTCTCAAGCATTTGTTAATTTCTTGGTATGAATTACAAAGAAAAAACTCCATAATTGTTGATGGTAAACTCTATTCGTTATTCATATATCAGAACAATAAACTTACAAACCAAGGCTACTTAAAGACTACATCACAAATATCACTCTCTGCATGCCCACCTTGAGCTTGAACTCAATTTCTGTCGAGTATCCTGTCTTCTCGCAGTCGATGGTGACTTTACCACCAAGCTCCATTGAGAGCGTCCCCATCAGTATGCCCTTGCAATGAGCGTATGGCATGGTCATCGTATACTCCTCCCCTCTTGGCAACAGCACCAGCTTCACACACCCATCCAAGATGGCTGATGTCGAATTTCCTGTGAAAATACAGCAAATGAGAATCTCCGTAACCCTGGTAGTATACACCACGGGAATTTCCCCCTGGTGCAAAACACGATCACACGATGTGCCCACGTGGTAAATTTTCAAGTTTGAATCCCAAACTATCAATAATATCAAGTACAATGCACTCTTTAAATAAGTTTAAGTGTGTTTCTTTTAAGGTTGCGAAAATACAGGGTTTTCTTTCGAAATCAGTTTTAGTGCATGTTCTTTTGTAAGAAGCTTCTTAAAAGAATATGTACAGTGTGCGCTACGAAGCGCCTGAGGCTTTTTTCGGACGTCGAAGCAGCTTTATACATGACGTGTAAAACATGTATGAAGCTGCTTCACAGCGGACGAAATGAAACTTGAAGAAAATAGATGGTGTACTCTGTACGCGGTGTGGGGTGAAATTTAACTAAAACGTACCTAGTGGTTTCAGTATGTCTCAGATAGAGATGGCAGGAAACACAAACGACTTCCTTGAAATGGTCCACAAATACTACCAAAGCACGAAATGAAGGTATTCTGCGGCCCTAAGTATCATAGCAGTTCAGGTATCATAACTAGCATCTTCAAGTATGGCATTAGTCAGAACTTGACGTGCATTCGGTTCATGTCACACTCATTTTATAAAATTCGAAATACTTTGCAAATCAACGAGAAAGATTCTGAATATGAATTTTACTACAAGTAGAATAAAACTAAAATGCAGATGCAAGGAAAACGACGTTCAATTTATCAAAGAGAGAACATTTCAAGTGAAATGAAAAGTGAAAAATACGCCAAGACAAGCGTACCGTAGAACTTGGATTTGGCGAGGACGGTGGCGGAGAGAGCGAAGCCTTCACGCCTGTTGATAGAATAGAGGGCGGACACAGGGGGGTGGTGGGACACCTGTAGAGGAGGAGACATGTGAGCTGGGAACAGGTGATCCAAGCTTAGCTCAAGTGTTCAGTTCACAACACTAAAACATCCAAACGCGATCTCGCTAACAAAATGACGCCAAAACCAGTGAAAAGTATCTAGTGTAGAACATACTTAGTAAAACTTAGTTGGTCGACTGGTGAGCGAGTCTGCTTGCGAGCGGAAAGACCCGGGTTCGAATCCCGCTGTCGACATGGTTGACGCGGGTAGAATTACGGCATGGGACTTGGGTAAAAAACCGAATAATTATCGAAGTAATTATCCGACCCAAGAATGGGCCCGAAGGTTCGTTCCTATAGCCTCATTCAATTCTATTCTAGTCTAAAATCTCCGATGAGACTCTTTAAATGTCCGATCACTGGAGAAACAAAATATAATTTAAGCTCTGGCTGTTTTTGATCATTTAAGAGCTATTGGAGCACTTTTGATCAAATGAACTACGGATATTTCCAGCTTCATGAAAAACTTAGGCATATTTATTTGAGGGAGGATATTGCGCGCTAGCCCTTGAAGTAAAAAAGGAAATCAAGACGGAAATACCGAAACATAAAAAGCGTGAGCACAACATGAAGCCCACAACAGATTCAGATAACCAGGTTTAAATTATCTCATTGTGTAATGTATGATTATTTGATCTAGACACGTGAACATAGAACACAAAGAGTGGCAAGTGATACAAGCACAACTGACGAACATTAACACTTCCTCACACGTTACTTTAGCCATCTATATGAAGGCACATACTCTGCAGATTCATGACACTCAAAAGTACCACATGCTTACAATCATTAAATGCAGAGGCATCTGAAAACGGTTGTACATATTTTCTAAATGTAGGCCAACTACTTAAAAAATACTTCATTCTTATATTTATTCATTCCACTATGAAGCAATGTAAAGTTAGGTTCAGCAGCAAGGAAAATATCTTAATTACTTTCACACACAATTCGTTATTCAGCATTTTCACACTGAAGTTTTCTCTCCAAAACAAACACTTGATAGTCGATGCTTTTTTTTAAATGCTGGGAAAATCGTCGGCTGCTTAGAACACGAAGTCTTCATACATGCAGTCACGATCAGTAATATCGATGAAAGCACGCATGTCGGGTACAAAAGGACAAAGCAAATGACAAATTAGAATGTATCAGTCCCCTTCTTTAGCTGGTGTATCCTCATTCATAGTCATTCTATACAATAAGAATTCCGTTTTATATTTTTTCTTGACTTTTTCAAAATTTTGTTCATTTTTGTTTATATCAACACAGATTGAGCTGACATTAAGCTTCAGTATCGGCTCTTCGTTTATAAAAATCATCAAAATTCCTTTTTCAAAAACTTCGACAGAATGAAGCCTGACTAGGCAAAGACATACGAGCAGAAGGTAGTGTCATCGAGGAGAAAAACATGCCTTAGACACTACAAACACAGAACAAACATAACCAGCCAACATTGCTGACTCTATGGAGGGCAGTCCATGACCAACATAAGGAAAGCGATTTTCAGAGCTCCTTTAAGAGTTGACCATTAGAGCTTCTCGAGAACCGAAAATAAGACCTACATTCAGACACTCACAGCTACTTTCTAGCAGGTCCTCATCACCACTAAATTGATCTTTATGCTCCCCTGATTTACTCACGACGTGTCACGTTGGTCACCTCGAAGGTGAATAAATAAAGTACGCACGCACCTGTTCTGCTACGTAGAAAGTTCGGGAGCCGTTGGGGTGTTTCCAATAGCACCTGAAAGTTTCGCCCAGGATTGGATTGTAGGGTTTCTTCAGACCCTTAGGTTTCTTGTAGAAGCCGGACAAGTACCATCTGACCACTTCCTTCATGCGGTCAAAGGGGTCATCTTCCAGCACAGCCCTGTTGCAGTAAAAAAATTAATTAGAATAATTAACTTGTTGTCCAGAAGTCATCCTACACCCTTTGATCTTTAGAGTATTCCTTCACTAACGTGCGAGACTTATTACATAAATGTTATATATGTATATACATATTTTTATATATAACAACAATTGTTAAAGTTAGCAGACCATCAACAAAGAAAGGATGCACGTGCATTTCTATGCCTTACAAATGATGAAACTTTTACGTTGAACAATTGTTACTTGAATTTTATATGGAAACAGTTTTAACTCTTTCGTTAGGATGCGTTGCAATGATCTTCGTGAAATTTCTAGTTGACTGGAACGTTGTCTAGGGTATGTTTTTAAATCTGCTGCAACACAATGAAACACGTTAAATTACACATGCATTTCGTATCGATCTCAGTCTGCCAGAGCATTCTTTGTCTGCTGTTGAGCCGAAATCTCTCAATCTTGAAATCATTGCAATAATGCAATATTTAGAAGGCCTTTGTTGATTAAATGTTTTTACGAAGTCCCTCTGCAATGCGACTAATGATTCATTGCGAGACAAATAACTTTCCACTATCTTTGCTCCTTGGCCCTTGTTGTACTGCGGGATTATTGGGATACGATAATTATGTAAATTTTGGTTACAAAATATACTTCAAACAAGCATAATCGATACAGGATGAAACTTCAAGACTTTCTCTTTCGCTTCACATGTGACGAATTTTTATAGCTGTATTAGTTGTTGTGTAATAAATGTTCAAAATGTGAAGTGACTTTTGCGCCACCCTGTATAGTAGACAGTGTATCTCCATCTCTCTCTATACATCTGTCTGTGCTCTTCCCATTTCTTCCAATCTATTAATGAAGAAAAATTATTAAACTGAAATCAGAACGGGTATAAATACATTACAAACATTGTATTGTGGATACCAAGGGCGCTGGAAGGTTCTGATAGTACCCTAAGTAATACTGAAAAATAGATTTTATTTCATAGATCCTTAATTTCATCACTTTTAAACCGTGGAATTTCTACGGGTACTATTTTAGGCCATGTTAACAGTAGATAAGATACAGAATGAAAGTTCTGTAAATATCCATAAAAAATATTTATTTTAAACATAATAATTCGTTGTCAATGTTTAATGCATTCATTTTATAATAATTTCAAGTTAGTCAAATCTGAACTATGTAATTTCCACGGGAACTATCTAGTCAGCAAATAATGCTTAGAGCGCCTGGAGAATGACTGCAACTTCACAAGCAGGACTAGAGGAAATTACAAGAAATGTTCGTTAAGTTGCGGCAAAAGATAACCATACAAAGTCAGCACTTTAGTAAGTATAGGAAAAGTGATTCACTACGAAGTAATTTCTTACAAAATAGACACCGTAAACGTGAAAAAATGTATTCTCGGTCAAACGACTGTGTGTATTACATTGATAAGAAGAAAAACCTGTACTCACTTGGAAAGGACATCGGCGTGATAGTAGTAGTCGGAGAGCTTGTCCAAGAAACTCCTGGGCTCGAGGATGAAGGTGGGCAGTACAACCTTGCTGAGATCCATGCCAGGCCGTACTTGCTTCACCAGGCACCAAATGAGTGACTTGTTCTCCTCGGCCAGCTCCTCCTGCTGGCCTCCGCCTCCCTGTCCAACACACAAGTGTTCAGTCACCACTGCCACCTTGTCCAACACACAAGCGTTTAGTTACCATAGCCACCTTGTGCAACACACAAGCGTTTAGTTACTACTGCCACCTTGTCAAACACACAGGCGCTCAGTCACCATTGCCACCCTCCATGCACAGCTGAAGAAACTACTCGTAATTGGACTTTTTTCACTTTCGTAACAGAAATGTCTAGTTGTACCTCGCACACAAAGTCTTCGTGGTTGACGACATAGCTCGTCTCGACGACCTCTTCCTCTTCTTCCTCATCATCTTCATCTTCCAACAACAGCTCTTCGTCCTCCTCATCGTCCTCGTATTCTTCGTCTTCGTCATCTGCGGGTTGCTCTGAGGATACACTGCTGTTGCCCCGCAGCCGTCTGGCAGATAAAGAACAGCTGTGGTTTGCCAACACTCTAATATAAATATGAACGAGAGATACACTTAGTTAAGCATCTAGCCTCAAGAAGTTATGTGCAGTAAATAGGAGGGAAAGGCCCTATCTTTAACCACATTGAACAAAAAAGAGACCTGGTTCTACATCCAATTCTGAAATGATACGGGTGTTTTGTAACGTTTCTTTAGACAGTATGGTCACCTGAAGTACTCGCTTATTAGGGTGTAACACTTTTGTTCATTGAATGAACTTTACAATTTGAAAATTATCAAGCCAAGATCTCATTTGTTTCCGAATAAAATTCCCATAGATTTCTAGGCATAAGAATTTACCTAAATGCATAGAAGAGCCTAAATAAAATACCTACCATCGATCGATTTGTGTTTGTAATTAAATAACATTTCCACGATAGTTTAAAAGTTTTTTGTCAGTACAATTCTTTTAAGATGCACTAGAAATATATAAAAAGTAGTTATTCAGATAATACAAATGATTGGAGAAATAGTGGAAATCAGCAAGTAAAGACCTGCCATTTATCTTGTCACCAACAGGTTCAAACATAACATGGACAGCCTCAAATCCCCACACCATACCTGCTGTCGTCTTCGTTCGATGCGGTGCTGGGTCGCTGCTGCCGCCGCCTCACTCTATGAGGCCGGTGAGGAGGTTGCTGCTGAGATTTGGGTACGCCGCTGCTGCCATTGTTGACGGCCAGGGTTGTATTGTCGTCGCTGTCTGTGTCGGTGCAGTGGCCGCACGACGACCGCTGGTTCTCGTCAGTGTGGCTGGCGTCATCCAGATCTGTCGAGTAGGGTAGCGAGCGTGAGACAAGTTGTGTGTCACATCTACAGCCACACAAGCGAGCAAATACAAAACGCTGGTGGAAATGGAAAGAACCGATAAATTATTTCCGTTCGTCAGTACTATTCGATGTTATTTACAGTAGTTTCTGATTGAGCAGGCTCGTCAATGACGAGTGCTTAGCCGGAACAATCAATTTTGAAAATTAAATAAAACGAGCATCACAAAAACGAAGAATATTTCCTATTCTCCTTTGAATCAGCACGGATTTGAAAATCCGTTCTTGAAGTAGCTCTGAGTCTCACGTGTATACAGTTTTTCAGTGTGACGAACAATGAAACAATAAAAAACTGTTCAAGTAGCACTGAACTTCATCCAAAACCGACTTGCTAATGAAAAATTACAAGTCGAAACAGAATAAATTACAAAAAAAACATTTTTTAAATAAGCTAGTTAACTAAAATAATGAGTACCAGCATTCACAATCTATATCATTTCTGATTTCTCAATATTGCTGTTGCATTCAACTGCGATCACGTGACTGCGCCTAACTGATTTAACACAGAGCAATAACTAGAAATCATCCTTATAGAGAAAAAATTTCAAAAAATTATCACTTACTATATACGAGCGTATATTACTCGTATATTACTAGCTTTTTACACTGTTGAGAGTTTGACGGACACATTCAAAAGATTCCCAGAACTTAGAGACTATTATAAATATTATTGCTACTGGGCACGAACTCTCACCAACCAGGAAGCAATAGAGCCAAGTGAACGAGTGTAACGAACACTTGGGCTATAAAGCAAATATTGGACATAGCAGCAAGCTTGGGCAGTCAGGAGAGCAGCAGCAGCACGCGTATTGTTAAAGAATAGACAAATGAAGGAGAAGGAAGACGAGAAGTCATAGCAAGCAAACACATCAGGATGCCAAGATACTAGAGACTTGCACAAACCTAGGAAGAAAGAAATTTCACAAACTCAAGGGGAAAAAATGCACAAACTTTAATGGAAACACAGAAGCACAAACCTAAGGGAGAAAGAATCCACAAACTTATGGGGAAAAAAAACCATAACCCTGAGGGGAAAAAGAAATGTCAAACGAACTCACAGGTCGTTCGAAGAAAGTAGCCGTTACGAGTATAATGAAGCCTATTAACTCGGCACAGAGGGTTAAAAAAAATCGAGAGGCTGAAAATACGTAACAATTCCAGTAAAAACTACAAGCATATGCAGGAAAAAGACAATTTTGTAGGTAAGAAATTAATAAATATCCTTAATATACGTGAAATATTACAGATCAGCAAGAAATAGGAAAAACTGTAATTCTCCAGGCAACAGTGGATCACACGCCCCATGGGCTGATGAAGTTCATTGCCACTTTTTCAATGCTGAGTTGCTAATCCACGAGTGCTCGACAAGTACGCAAAGCGAGGCAGAGGCTCCCAGTCTCTAGGCTTTGATGAGCTGCCACTCGAGGTGAGCAAGACAATCAAACAAGAGGTGACACCGGTTCCGTATCCACGATACTTCATACATGTCTCTTACACTTCATGCCTTCAGGAGACGTCACCAGAAAATCGACGCTAGAAAGTTGTTAAATCTTAGGGGCAAGACAAAGAATTTTTTCAGGTCAGTAACACAGCTCAAACAGCGGGTCTAACTCGGACAGTTGAGCGAAAAGTCACAACAGAAAAGGCAACAATGTACAAAAAAAATTTTCATGGACCACAATATATTCGATTCCTACACGAGACATGACTGAATGGTTATCAACATCGAATAAAGAACACCAACAAGAACATGAACAGGCGGCAGAAAACTCGGAAATTTCCTTCGCTTTACTCGTAGAGAAGCTAAATTGTAAATTTTCTAAAAAATGCTTATTTTATGTCTCAGATTTCAAGTTTTTCTAGGTTTCCTACCAAAACACCCAGCAAAAGCTACGTACTTGACTTATTAATTTCTTCAGACGCTTAATTCCGCGGCTTTCAAAGAGTTACACAAGTATTGCATCACGTTACTAAGTGCATCACAAGTTACTCTACTCACAAAAAGTACAGAACAGTCCACAGATGAATGACGTACTGTGCCGTATTACCGTCCCAACTAGCGCACTCCACAGAAAGTTTCTAACGACAAGTTCTAGCAAACCGAAGGTATGGAAGCCAAAGGATACAATTAGTTGTCCTCTGTACCGAAACATCAATGAATTTAATTCGGAATATTTTCTGAAAATTTCGAGCTCCCACGGCAAACATGAAGTCTCTTCAATAAAAATAATGGTAAAACATTTGAAGCCAAAGCAAAGCGATCAGAGCGTAATGGCAACGTGCAAAGCTGCTTAAACTGAGATGGTAGTAAATTAAAGTGTATTGCAGTCTCAAGTTCAAGGTAAAAAAGCTTCACCCTTTTTCCTAGGGGAGAGAAAGAGTGAACTATACTATAAGTCGAGCTCAAAATAGGTATCAATTGAAAAATATAACGATGAAGTTACCTGGACCGTTAGAAAATCCAGAAGAAGTGAGAGCACGATGAGGGGGGTGGACAGGGGAGATAGAGACAGAGGGTTGATCATAACTAAAGCGAACTGAATGGAGAGCACTCTTGCCAACAAGCTCTGAACTAAGAGGAACAGATGATTCCAACTTTGACATCTCACAAGCAGGCAGAGAATTCAGCGGGTATGATAACCTGAAGCGATTTTTCAACGGAGAACGTAACTTCCGCCGGAGCGGTACTCTAGCGTCAGTAACGCTGGTAACTTCAGTTGGCGATTCGCGCAAAAGTTTGTTCATGGATTTAGTGGCAGCGATGGTGGGCATAGAACTCGTGCAACTGTCTTTTTGTTTCCGGGGGCTGGAAAAACAACATACAGGATGACAGAAAGGAAGGTCGCTGTCTCGCTCTTGGAACTCAGCGCTGCTTTCACGAGAGCTCTTCGGGGAAAAATTGGCTGACCATTGTAATTTTTCCAACTCTTCTTCCGCCTGAGCGACCAGGGATGACAAAGTCTTGTAATAAGGTGTCGGAGACGGGCAGTTGCTGTTGCCTTCAGCAGCGGTGCTCAACTTCCCACTGGACTTCAAAGGCCCAGTAAACTTACGGATTATGGCTTTCGAAAACGTAAATTCAGAAGTGACTGATCTTGCAGATCCTGTGTAGCCACATTTGTCACGATTCTTGTGTTCAGGCGTGAGGAATGGTTTGGGTGAAGCAGTTAATGTACCATCAGCATCTAAATTAGCTTTCCTTCTCAAATTTGGCGTAAAGAAAGGCTTCCCACTAAGTTGGCTACTCGGTTTTAATTGCAAACGAGAGCTGGAATCTAAATGCTTTGGGGTGTTCATGATGGGTTGCCCTAGCTTTGAAGAACCGTGCTTCTTATTCAGCTTGGGAGTAAGTGCACGAACTACTCGAGAGCAACTCTCCAGCGGCTTGCAACGACGCTTCAGGTGTTGAGCTTTTGTATGAAGTTGAGGAGTGAGAAATGGGTTGGTTTTATTTGTGGGTTTTTTTGCAGGTTCGGGAGTATAACATGGTTTAGGAATTGGCCGGCACAGAAGCAGTGGGCGTGACGAGTGACTTAGAGTTGCAGCATAGCCAGTAGTGCCGTACAACGCATCGTTACTGAAAGGAAAGTCACTAGAACCTCCTTCCACACTGGTCTTTTTGGCTGCACTACTACGCTCTTTAACTAAACCGACATGCGAATATACTGGTACACCACAAGACGCTGACTTAGGTTCAACTGAAGCAATATATGGGTGAACTTGCAGTGTGTTTGAACTTTGAAGGCTACACTTTGGAGTCGCGGGGACTAATTTGATACGCACGCGAAAGCGCTCTTGGTTGATCGTCGCTGCTGTGTGAGCCTCACTCACGTCGACAGACAGTCTGCGACTAGTGTCAGGTAGTGTCGGATGTCTGCTAACAGGGATTTTGCTACCAAGCAAAGCACTCTTCAAGACAAAACAGTTTTGGGAAGAAACAAAAGAGTCCTCACTATCACTGCTTGAATAATATTCTAGATTTTTTAAGTTGGTTCTTCCACAAGATGAGCTGTAACGGAGATTAGATAAATGAGGGGAACTGACGACTGTTGAAGATATTCCAATTTGGTCAATGACGTTTCCAGAAGGCTTGTAGACGACCTTTCTATGAGCGGAAGCGGGAGAAGCGAGGGAGTAATCAGTAGAGGCTTTATACTTGAACGTGTAGGGAATTTCTGCGACTGAAGTAACCAGAGATGTAATTGTTGGAGTCTGGAATGAACAGCTCAACGGGACTGTAGGACGGACGGCTACTGAGGAGCCCTGGAATGCTGTAGTCTGGATACACGAGGATGCAGGGATGGAAGGTGGATTGTTCGAGTTCTTGATTTGAAATATATGGATGTTTGAGGACGTGAGAGAGGGCGGGCAGACGGCATTCGTAGCACCAAACTTTCCAGCTGTAAAAGTGATGTCATCAGAAGCAAAGGTGCCGTCACACGTAGAGGAGTGAAGAGGGCTAGAGGAGACACCCAGCTGAGGCTGTTCGAGCTCCAGAAGATCATCTACACCCCCGAGATGGAAACATGCCAGTGGTATCAAACTAATTATTCTGTATCGATTGTTAGTATTCTCATTTAAAATCACAATTCCTTTTTCAAACGAGTTCATTTACGGAAACAATCTCAGAGAGCGTAATCCCTCCAACTTGCTAGTGTATAAGAAGATAAATAAAATAAGAAAACTTTGTGCGTTATGTAAGGTAGAAAAGATATGAAGCGAAATGAAAAGTAATATTTTAAGGGTGTGATGAAAGGCATATCTAGTTCCCATACGTCACACAAAAATGAGGGATTTCAAAGCAAAAAGCGTAAGGTGGACTTTGAGAAAATGAGTCGGTATCACTTAAGTAATTCAATTATTCGGTACGCTCTTAATGTAAAATACGTTAATTGATAAAAAGTAAAATTGTAAAATTGATAGAAGAATTCAACACATAGAAGGATTCAAAAAGGTCTCGATGCGACCAGGAATGGAAAACAGAAGCAAATGATAGCTAAGAAATTGGAAGCATTTGAAGCTTAGGGAAGAGCAAACACTTGGCCAAAAGCGCACAACAAACTACTTTAGACTTGACAACAGCCAGGCTCCGGGTGGAGGAATATCTCATGGTGAGTTGCGAGGAATATCTCATCAACTCCAAGTACTAGGGAAAATGTCGATCCAAGAGTAAAAAATGTGATGAAAACGAAGAAATTCATTTGTTTTCAGGCTGTTCCAAACCCTCGATCTGGACTGCAGCCGAGCAGGACTGCAGCCGAGCAGGACTGCAGCCGAGCAGGACTGCAGCCGAGCAGGACTGCAGCCGAGCAGGACTGCAGCCGAGCAGGACTGCAGCCGAGCAGGACTGCAGCCGAGCAGGACTGCAGCCG
>VCRD01000628.1:26702-40372 GCA_006783055.1 Trinorchestia longiramus | reverse complement strand
CTGATCAGGACTGCAGCTGATCAGGACTGCAGCTAAGCCAAAACAAAAGTACAAGGCAGTGCATCGAGACAACCAAACGAAAGGAAAAGGCTCATGTGGAAGCAATGTGTGAAGAAAAATTTTGGAAGCAAGTGAAACCAATGAGACGCGAAGAACAGGAGCTGAGAGGCAAAGGGAGGAGAGAAGAAGGGAAGAAAGAAGAAAGTTTTAGAACAGACACAACGGCATTATATCACACAAGCAACTCGGTCTTACGCTTTGGAGGCCGTCTACATATGAATGCTGGATGAAGGAGAAATTCTACTGAGTGCTCAGACACGTGCTCCCTGTACTCAGAATATCAGTGCTAATTTTACGAACCTTCGTTCGAAAATCATTTGAGATGTTGATCAACTATCACAGACTAGCAGGTAGTTCTACGAACTTCTGCTCAAAAATCGTTTTTGATATTCAACAAACATCACAATAAATGACAGGAACATCGTTGTCAACTATAATAAGTTACGCTTATTCTAACTAACGAGGCCCAGGATGGCCTGAACAACAGCATGCATTGTTGCACGAACTTCATTCATGAATAACTGGACAAGTGAAGTCCTTCAAAACAATGAACATTTGGATCACTACAGCATATACATAAAAAATATATTTCAATCCATTAGTTACACTATAATTATCCCAGCCTGTCACCTAGCACTCACAAATGCCAACATGAGTAGCTAAATTCAGAAATTATCATCACGCATTCCAGCGATAAACTGACTAAAAAAATCGAGTTGTCCCACACAGTGATACTGCCAGATCCTAGTAACCTCAACACAGGATGATGTTCAGTGTGGAGTTTTGTTACGAATTAAAGCGATACCACGCGACTTCACCACTGCCAATCCTTCACAAGCCTTGGCACACGCTGGTGTTCAGTATAAAGCTTTCTATTGAGCTATGAAGAGACAGTTGTCGTATTCTCACGAGAGAATACAAGCTATCCATCACTGAGTTGTCTTCCATAAATTCAACCCCAGACTGCAGCGTCGGTGCGCTCTCACCTCGACTGCACACAGCGACAGTGAGAAAAAGTAACAATATTAAAAATTTCACAAATGATCGTATCTTCCATTAGGTTGCAACGAGTTTGAAGACACAAGCTGAATTGTTTCTAACGAGAGTGAAAACCACTTCTCTTCCCCTCGGAATCTTTATGCCAAAGTCAGATGTCACGAATAACTTCTGGGGAAAAATAATAAAAAATAAGTAGCATCTTCAGTTGGTGGTACTGAATGCGAGAGACAGGCGCAGCACAGGGAACTTCCAGCATAACACACGTACAGGCCGCAACTGAGGAGCTGCTGGCACCGCATTACCAAGAGGAACAATAAAATATGATAGAATTTAGCACAGGGGTAGGAGCAAATGAACTACGGACACGAGACACTAAGACAGGAAAAAAACAGGAAAAAACTTGAAAGTTCAAACGAAGAAAATAAACTTTTATTATCGTAATGTAAAATTCGTAGGTCTCACTGAAAAAGTTCAAGATACTCGTAACCAAAATTGAACACAGCAACATTACAGAACTCGATCACTTACGAAACGAGAGCAGTTAATGAACCAAGTATGGGGAGGATATATAAACAGCGAAATATACGCGACTGCAGGAAAGAGAAGGTGGAGCTTGTATGGCTTCTCCGACCTCAAGCTGTGAGCCTCACTGTCTCGAGTGTGACTCGCTGTCTCGAGTGTGACTCGCTGTCTCGAGTGTGACTCGCTGTCTCGAGTGTGACTCGCTGTCTCGAGTGTGACTCGCTGTCTCGAGTGTGACTCGCTGTCTCGAGTGCGAGTCAAATAATCTCAACATACCATGTGACATTCCTTTAGTAAAATGAACGGAACATCTTTCTTCAGTTGCCATACTCCATTCTAGTAGGGACAGGCAATTAGAAGACGTAGCGTGAGTCACAGCACAGGCATCCCTGAGTCACACCAATACACCAGAAGGGCGTAGTTGTCCACGTAACCGAAACAACACCACTGTCAGTGTATCTCTCTAGAGCCCAAACACTCCAAGATACAAGACAAATACCATGGCATAGATGGATAACATTCCTCTAACACACGAGATTCCTAATTGAATGAACCCCAAAAAAAGAATACATGCTAAAGGGCGTGGGACGCTTCTACGCGCGCGTCAAACTAAAATTATGGTGGGAGAAACAGCCTCAAACTCCTTATTATAATATACAGCAATTTGGGCTCAAATCGTGTCTCGAAAAATTGGAGGTGCGTGGAAATCTTTGACACACACACGGAATTTGTTGGAAGATAAAGAGTAAAGTTAGGAAGCCCTTGCTGTAGCATCTGAATGAATTTTCCAATTCCGTTGTACATGTCAATTGTTCGCTCGATTGTTCAAAATTACCGAACGGTAGGGAAAATTTTGTGTACTTAAACAATGGGTGTACGCTGTTAATTTCAAGAGTTTGTTTATGGGAAACCTGCATAGAAATTACAGGAAGAAACGCTCCATTTAAGCACTCCTTTCCCAAACAAAACTGACAGAATAACAAACTAGGGACGTTAGTGCGCACACTCACAGAATAACTCATTAGGTGGACCAGTCATTAAAAATTGTCAGATTACAGCACAATAAACCAGGTCTGATGAACGCAATCGTAGAATCGAGAGCAGGAACAACTCAATTCTGCAACGATAAATAACCCCGTTAGAGAGGGCTGTGGCAAGTCTAGCTGACGCAGGAGGCAGTTAGAGAGGGCTGTGGCAAGTCCAGCTGACGCAGGAGGCAGTTAGAGAGGGCTGTGGCAAGCGCAGCTAACGCAGGAGGCAGTTAGAGAGGGCTGTGGCAAGCGCAGCTAACGCAGGAGGCAGTTAGAGAGGGCTGTGACAAGCGCAACTGACGCAGGAGGCAGTTAGAGAGGGCTGTGGCAAGCGCAGCTAACGCAGGAGGTCGTTATGTGGAGTAAAAACTCTACACACGTGGGCTGCACGACGCACGCAAAGGAGCGAGTGAGACGCGTTCACACGACCCACGCGCGGCAGTGTTCACACGGACTAGACGCATAGGCAGAAACGGAGTTAGGGAGCTCACACAACTCGTGCAGCGTAATGCCACAACTGAGGAACTTACCGAGGTCGCTCACACTTTTCAAGAGCACTACAGGCGCTGGCATCACACGGACAGCAACAGCTGTGCGAACACACAAGCTCTTAGTGCGAGTTCACAAATGGTGTCATTGAGAGATGGTCACAGTGCTCTGATTCTGAGTAATACTCTTAGACTTACTGTTATTTTAACTACTTAGAAACATTCATGATTTAGGGTTATTGAATTAAATATCTTCGTTCGGACTTGTTATTTTAGGAAATACCTTTCACCTGATGATTTATTCTAACTGTATTATGGAAAGTTTTCATACTTGAAGAATATACATGAACTGTTGAAATTCTTTCTCTCATAATATACAGCGAGAAATTCTACTGTTGGTGCTGTAATTTTGGAATGTATTTTCCATTCTTGCTCTCAAAAAGTACTTCAAGTTTTCATACTTGAGTTAAGCGATAGCAGCTCGCCCCATATACCAACGAGCCACACACCCACGAGGCGAATCACATTAATGCTGGTGCTCTGGTAACACTTCCCCAGGCTCACTCATCGTTTTTATTCCTATTCCTTCCCCCATTTACATTCCATTGCTCTCCTAATCCCACCGCTTTCCTCAGACATAGATTCGTTAATTACGAGAGTAATGTACTTTCCATGAGACAATTTGGCGACATATCGCCACGTGCATTTTGTTTGGAACTTTAAAAAAGCAAACACCGGCCTGCCAATAAGAAAAAAGTACTTTCCACAAACAATATAACAGAAGCCTGACTTTCAGTCCGGCGGACGCAATAGCGCCTCAAAAGGAAGCAAAACAACTTCGGAATGACGATCAATGAAAAGAAAGAAACGGCATCACAAACACTACAGTAAAAGCATCGACAACACATGTAGCGAGGGAGACACACTTGCGAGTACATCGGCAACAACACATGTTGTGATGGAGACACACTTGCTAGTACATCGGCAACAACACATGTTGTGATGGAGACACTTGCGAGTACATCGGCAACACATGTTGTGATGGAGACAGAACGAAGCTAATTGACGCACACCGGATATGCGTTAATCCCGGAGACCTAACTATGCGCTTAAGCGTATACTTTACTAGCATTGACATCCATCTACCATAACAACTTGAGCTCCTCTTCACAGCAAATACTAAAGTAACCACTGAAATGAGCAGCCAAATACAGCATAAGTCTAGAACACACACTAAAAAATAACGCCCAGGTGTGAGCAGCTGGTGTCCCTCACAAAGTTGCGGCATGCAGCAGCCGTCCGACCGACCTTGGTCCATGAAGTGCTTCTCGAAGTCTGCTTCATTCCACTCCTTGGTGCGGCCGTCAACGGCGTCCTTGCCTGGAGAGGCGGTCATGGAGCGCAGGAGAATAGAGGAGCAACGCACGGCCAGCTCCATGGCGTCCATCCAGCACTTGCCTGCAGCCTGCCACCACAATACTCACTTTAGTTTGTTGCCTCACTACGGCAACGTCGTCACCTAACCTTCCTGTCAACTATATAAAGGACGGTTCAAGTTCCTTTGTAGCCTCAGTGCTGACTTCATCTACCTATTAAGGGCGGTTGTCAGGTTATATTTTAGCATCAGTGTTGACATCACCTGTCAACTATATGTCAACTATATGGAGAGGTGGTAGCCAGATTACCTAGTAGCCTCTACACAGCAACATGTTCACGTCATCTGTCAACTAAATGCCTACCAATAGAATAACACACATGATTATACACTGGATTGTAGCGGTGTAACATTAAGACCTAAAGTCAGGGTTTTCTGGGCTATCTAATTGTGTTTGTCTAATTTGAGACAAACAAATAAATTAAACATTTTTAACAAAACTAACATTACGAAAATTAAAAATTGAAGAACATCGGAACTTCTTAAAATCTTGATTGAATTGTATTTGCGTGCTATATTAATGATCAGAACGAAGGAGAGGATAGAGAGAGGGAAGAGAGGGAAGAGAGGGAAGAGAGGGAAGAGAGGGAAGAGAGGGAGGAGAGGGAGGAGAGGGAAGAGAGGGAAGAGAGGGAAGAGAGGGAGGAGAGGGAGGAGAGGGAAGAGAGGGAGGAGGAGTAACCTGAGAAGGAGCCCTGAAGATCAGGTGGGAGGAAGGCAGCGGCTGCACCACAGCACCTGCACACACATCATCACGCACGTTTAATATATTCTTTACACATCAACTAGTGATCAATGTACATCAATGTATCTTACGTGGCCCATCACTTTTTGAAATGCAATGAACATTCACTGTTTTTCTACAAAATACAAACATGAAAAAATCTATTAACATATTCACAACGATCTCGTCGTACCTCTCAGCACAAGTATTTTGCTCTACGATACCTTCAAGAGAATCAGTTGGACTCGCGGTCATTGAATAGAGCAAAAAAGTGCAAAAAGCACGTCGTTCACGCTCCCACTAGCGAATTGTTCTTATTTCTCTGGTGTGAAAAGCAGTCCTTTCAACGCTTCAAGGTGACACAAACTTCTATGTAGTAAATCAGCTGTTTTACAGTGCTACATCTCCCTCACTGGGTGATGATATCATAGCAGTCCTACAAGTCTAGAACGGACATTTTGGCTTGTTCTTATTGCCGTTATTTATTTGATTCTATTCCTTTCTTATCCAGAATAAAACTTCCTTGACCCAGAATAAAGTAGCGTTTTTCTCACCCCAGAAAAGAACGTTTTTTTAGCCCATAATAGAATAGAATAGGACCGTAGTAGCTCTACAACAGCTGAAGGAGGTTGCAACTGTTCAGGTAGCATGCCTTGGAAGGAGAGCCGAGCTATCTCATCAAGCAAAGCACATGAAAGTTAATCTTGAAATATTCCTAGTCAGAACTCATGACGTTTACATCTCGAAAAAGCTAACCATTAAACTGCCGCGAAAATTCTATGTGGCACGACTGTAAGACTTCGGTCAGATGAGATATTAGACCAGTTATACTCGCTTTGTTGAGTGAATTTCTTGATAATAAATTTGAAAGTGAAGCCGTCTTCAAGTCGCCATAAGACACACTGGCTTTCATAATTCATGACAATGCAGTCGCTGCACAAACAGCCACTAGAGTAGATAATGCCTCATTTAATAATACAGCTATGCCCCTAGTCTATATAAGCCCTACTAGTGAGGGACGCCCCTAGCGTCAAGTAAAGCCATACTAATGAGGGACGCCCAAACGTCAAGAGAAGCTCTGTTAATTTGGGGAAGCCCTTAGCGTCGAAAGTAAACCCTACTAGTGAGGGACGCCCCTAGCGTCAAGGTTAGCCCAACTAACATGACGCACCTATGGACTCGCCCTGGGGCCCACGCGTGGCCCAGATAGACTGCTCAAGAGGGTGGAAAAGCTTGAAGCAGAAGCCGTCCTTCTTGGACGGTCTCTCGATGAGTTCGCATGTGTTGAGCAGCACCGTCCCACACCAGTGCCCGCTCTGTAACCAGAGTTCATTACTGCTGAGTTCACCAGCTCACACACATGTTCAGAGCAAAAAGTAAGTGAAGTCTTATCTTGCGAATAATTCTTCGTTCAATTTGTTAATAATAATCAGTAAATTAAGAAAGCGAGACCTGCGGCATATGACCTCCTGCTTGCACAACTTTTCGATTAAAAAATTCATTCTTAAAAACAATGCGGAAACAGACGATTGGAGGCACCCTGCACCACAGTACGTCAGCTTCTACTTACACACATGTCTAAAGTGAATATTGATTGTTTCATCTAGAAAACAATCAATATTTATAATTTTAAGCAACAATGATAGTGAAAGGAACGTATAGAGTAATTGGTCACTACACGACTCCCGTTCTTTCTTGCCTTCAACGTACAGGCATACGTAGACTCGCCCAGTAGTGCTCATTAATGTAAAAAGGAGTGCTAAATGGTAAATTGATTACATCAATTTTTAAAATTTCTTTATTGATTTGCTGAGGAATGTGACGAGAATAATATTTCATCGCACAAAAGGTCGATGATCGTTCAGAACAGGTTAGGATTTGACACAGCAACATCTTTTATGGGGGGCAACATCTATTTATCCCGCTGCCGACATGGTTGACGCGGCTAGAAATACGGCATGGGACTTGGGTAAACAACCGAATAATTATCGAAGTAATTATCCGACCCAAGAATGGGCCAGAAGGTTCGTTCCTATAGCCTCATTCTATTCTATTCTAACACATGAAATGAAGGACGTGACAAGGATGATTAACAGTAGTGACTGGGATGATTGATGGTAGCGACTGAAATAATATAGTTCGGATTAATGGTAGCGACAGGGATAATGAAGTACGGCTTAATGGTAGCGACAGGGATAATGAAGTACGGCTTAATGGTAGCGACAGGGATAATGAAGTTCAGGTTAATGATAGTTAAGTTATTAAGACTTATGTAGATAATACAACTACTAAATTTCGCTAATGTTGTAATTTACACAACAAAATCAAGAAAAATGTTAGATGAAACAAATGAGTACACTTTTAATAATATTTTTACCCTTGATAAGTGGTGAACGAATTTGTGTATTAATAAGAGTTGCGATATCACAGAAACTCTGTAATGAATGGCGACAGTTTATTTCATTCGATGTACACGAAGTCATTGTTTTAATAAATTCCATAAGAAGCGCAAACTTCACTGAAATGACAGAGAATTAATTACACAAATCAATCCAATAAAAATAGACAAGCTTAAGAAACGTGAAATTGTAACAGAATTCAATAAGTAAATAAAATTCAAAACCAAAAGTACTTGCCTAGAACTAAAGCTGTAAATTATAACTGATGCAAGAACTACCAAGAACCATACACTAGTACTAACTTAGAAATGATACAAGAACTACATAAAACTATAGTACCACCAAGTATTAGAATATAATGGCCGATTTCAAAAGCATGCATTTAATCCTTGGTAAATGAACAATAGAGATGTTAAACTTAGTCAAAATATGAACTCTGAGCAGCTATGCATCTCTGCCATCGGACTACGAGATTATTTATCCCTTGTTGATAATAGTTGAAGCCTTACCTTAGCTTTGGCGCTCTTGTAGAGGAGCAGCATGCCGGGCTTGAGGACGCACCATAGTTTTGTCCAGCCCTTAAGGCTGCCTCGTATCTTGAGCCACTCAGCAAGCACCACAACGGACGGATCCTTCAGAGTACTGAGGAGCTCTTGAGCCACACGCTTCTTCTCGTGTCGGTATTTGCGGCGCTGGTCTTTGTAGGACTCAACTCTGGATAGTTGAGGGTCCGTCGAGCCCAGCGACACCTGCCCATGCGACACCTGTCAATACTTGTGCCCACGCAGTCAATACTTGTGCCCACGCAGTCAATACTTGTGCCCACGCAGTCAATACTCGTGCTCACGCAGTCAATACTTGTGCCCACGCAGTCAATACTTGTGCCCACGTAGTGTAAATACTAGTGACCACACAGTGTCAACACATGACACCACACAGTGTCAACACATGACACTACACAGTGTCAACACATGACACTACACAGTGTCAACACATGACACCACACAGTGTCAACACATGACACCACACAGTATCAATACTTGTGCCCACACAGTCAACACATGTTCCCACAATCATGTATGAATCATAAACGAGATGCGAAGCCGTTCCTGACTTTTTAAGTACTGTATATAAATACTTAGAGCATGTGGCAACTATGAACAAGTGATTTTTCTTAAAATCTACGTATTTCAAAGTATAATGCATGCCGTTGAAACTATAATTGAATTTTTAACCTCTTTACCTCTGCAAACGAACTGTCTCCGACCAACGTTAAAAATTGTCTACACCAACGGTTTCCGATTAGAGCGAATATTATTTATTTGTATTTACATATAACAGTACACTTTTTCGTCATAAAAGAAGTTTGATCCATGAACATAATAATAAATATGACGTATTTCTTATGGATACAATTGTTATTCTAGATGCGAATAAATATTACTAAAAATAGAATTTGGAGTAACGTTTGATGGATAGCCCTGCATAGCGAGAGGTGTACACGGATGTATTAAGAACAAATGCTCAGACTAATTCATTGGGATTTTTTCACGTCATTTCTTACAGAGATGACCACTACTAAACACACAATAAAATACAAACTTTATTAGACATTGCCTACAATTTTCACTTCTATACATAGTTTCCCCATTCATCTTCTCAACCGAAAACCGCTGTTACTAACCAAGCGATATGGGCACAGTTAAGATGGTATCAGATTTGGCTGTTTTCGATGCGTGCATTTGGCTTGTATTGTTATGAGTTAAGAAAATCTTGAGCTCATCGTTACTGAAAACTCATAATAATGAAGTCACACGTTAGTTCCAAGTCAAGTAGTTGTCATCTTATCAGGTCAAGCTCTAGAATATCTCGATCACAGTCATCCCTGTAATTCCCTCGATCACAGTCATCCCTGTAATTCCCTCGATCACAGTCATCCCTGTAATTCCCTCGATCACAGTCATCCCTGTAATTCCCTCGATCACAGTCATCCCTGTAATTCCCTCGATCACGGTCACCCCTAGAAATCTTACACCTCGTTACAACTCTTTGAGTCATTGGATTCAAGGCACGACCATTGCGCTGCATCACCTCCAGGTTTCCTATGAAAGCCCCAGACACAAACACAATGACCGCCAGGATGATGAGATTGTGAGCAGCATGGTGCAGTTAGTGAAGACTGTAGTCAAGCGATGAGGTCCAAATAACAAAGTAATCAGAGTTGTGAGGTGTGCAGACAATAATATGAGGACCTTCATAAGACAGCTTTCTGAGTGGAAACAATGAAAACTGTCTGTTATGGTTTCCTTATAAGTTTCTTTCTTAAAATGTGGGATGTTTCGAGTTTTTTTTGTTTTTGAAGGTCATTAGAGAATTGTTGAGCTTGTCGCAACCCCTAATTATTCTCCTCATTCTATCTAATTTGCACGGAACTCTTCTCATGCACGTGTAAACAGCAGTCAAACACGAGCAGGTCAAAAATAAAGGTTCATTCCTTACTCTATGATTTTGGGACATCCTAAGTTAGAGGTTAGAGAGCGGGTCTTTATATACATCAATCATGTATTAACAACACACACACACACACACACACCCCTGGTCGCCACAGGGAAATACAGCGGCAACTTTTGTGGCTGCTGAGTACCACGCAGACAAGTGGGTGTTGTATAGGAAATCAAAGATGCATGGACGATCACTAATACAATGCAAATGGGAATTCTCAGGTCTCCCACAACCGTGGCTTACCACTACAAGGAAATAAAACTGTTAGACCTACACAATTGTACAACCTTTCTCTCTTTATACAATACATGGTTTCCAACTCGGTGAATAGTACAATTCTCTTGTTTGCGATGACGCGTCTGCTACTAATTGTTTACCACCTTCAATGAATATTGTCCTCACTTAGCAGCTTAATGAAAACCTAATAATTCATCAAGGTCTCGACAATACTAAAAAATAAATTACACCCTTGTAACCTAACTCGTCAGTACAGCCCTACAGAAAGGCATTTTAGAACAGTGTAATGTTTGATTTGAACATTACAAACTCGAGTCATTCAAGTTTGTGCACTTATCAATGAACCCAAGAAGTTCATCAGCTCGAGAAAAGTTTAGCCATAATCCATGGTTCGGACGTAATGAATTAGACTGAGCTCACCAGAGCGTGCAGATTAACGTGAATATTTGATGTCCACACACAAAGTTGATGAAGTTGTTCGCTTGACTCACGGTTGGCTGCGAGGTGTCCGAGGTGCGGTTGGAGAGCTGCATGTCAGCGTCATGCCCTGCACGAGAAAAATCATACGTTAGTTTATCCGTAATTCCAGCCAAATAGTGTATATTAACTGATCTACAACTGATTGACCATCGTAACGGTGCTGATAAATTCACGGAAAAACAGTACAAACATCGGTTAACATCGAGTCGGTTCGTCCGGTTCAGAAACGGAATAGACATCTCCAGGCAACAAGAGCGGTGAATGTACAGAGTTACTCTCGGGACACCACAAGAAGTTTCTAAAAAAACGCAGTAAGACCACTAAACGTCAAGTGGGAAGACCGTGAGCCATTCCGAAGAAGTCCCATCGACCCTTAGAATAAGCAGCGCACTCGAGGAAACATCTTCATCGACAGACATCAGTTACTGGAGCACGTGGATGAAGCAATCTGTATTCGGCTGGTTCCTGTTGCCATGTTATGTTCTATTCGAGGCAGCCAAATAACAGCACTCAAGCAAATATCTTGACTGACTGACGCTAGTTACTGGAACCTGAGAGGGAAGTTTTAGTGTTCGAGGCGTGGGACTAACACAAAAATACAGGAGAGATTTCTGTCTTACTAGGATTACATGACGGCCCTAACGGTATACAGGCTCTGAGAACATGTCAGAACGTCAGCATCCGCAACAGGAACCTACACAACAGAGCGAAATATGATCTCACTACTAATTGAACACCAAATGTACGTTTTGAGTCACGCCATTCCTCTGCTTTATTCTTTGAGAAATTAAACATGAATCAGGAATTCTGTGAGAGAACCAGTTCGTGAGACACAGAGCAGATACGTTGAGGGTAACACACTGATGCAAAATACTTCGTAGCTAAAAAAATTAAAGACGCACTACCATTACAGGACTAGTGATGCATAAAAATTAGCAGGTTCGTTTACATCCTCAAACTACGTACAGCTGAGAGCTGTGAACACGCGAGGAAAATGAGTGCCGGAGGTGCGTGAGTGAGCATGGTGATGAACAGGGTTCATCAAGTCCCTTGACTCAGAATTGTGCTCACGTCCTGTGAGTCTCACCCAGGCCCTCTACACCAATCACCCACAGCACTCACTAGTTCCAGAATCAATGTGGAAGCATCGATAATTTACGCAGTAGAAATGGTGTCTTAAAAATAGGTATCTGATTTGATATCGATCATCTTTAGCCGCAGATGGAATTACTGATGGATAACCTGTGTTGGCCCATAATTGGGTTTCGGGATCCATTTGGCAGTGATGTCATTATCGTTATCCTTCATTCAGCGTAGTGATATTATTAATCATTATCATTCATTCAGCGTAGTGATGCCATTAATATTCAAAAGCTCATAAGAGTCTGTTTCCATGTGACTTGACCTTAATTCGTCAGCAGTCATAAAGCTTTCTACATATAAGAAAATGAGCTCATAATACAAAGAATTACACGACTGGTTGTGCTCCAAGATAGTGAAGATATTTTTCCCACTCAACAAACGAAAAATTCAACATTCCACTCAATTTGTATAACGTTAATTTTTAGACTATCCAAAATTTGAGCAGTAGGAAGTTAACGAGACCTGCAAGAGGCTTTCCTGGTCCCAGCCTCACCGGATGACCCTCACAGCTACCGGATCATCAATAAAACATCCAGAGACTCCATCTCAAAGTTGGGACCCGCCACAGTCCAACGACCCACTATAAATCCTCGTGAAAAAGCATCGAGTGCGAAACCAATTTCGCATGTATCACGAGCTGCCATCGTCGCGGCAGTTTCCTCAGGGAAAATAGATTTTTACAGGAATAATCAATTGTCTTCCAAGATGAGGAGAGTGACCAATTGTACGAGTGTTTATTTTTAGTGATGGGAGCTCTCAGTTCCCGAAGACTAGACCGCTGTAGTGTCCCAAGCAACACAACCAGAACAACAATTTGCGAGCGTTTGAGAATACATGAATAAGCACCACACAGTACGACTGAAAAGAATAACATAATAATTAAAATACAGTAACAACGATAATACTTATAACATTAAAAAAGGTGTAATAATAATAAACCGTGGTATAGATATTACCGTCATAAGACATGAAACACTGGCTACTGCATTTAAAAAGCACGTAATTACTGTGCACCACAAGCTCTGTTCGCTCAGGAAATGATGAACGACAATTATGAGTCCCAGAAAGCCAGTCGCATGCACGTTTCCTGAAGGTAGAATAGAACAGAATATGGCAATAGAAACGAGCAGTTTCATCCATTCTTGGGTTGCTTAGTACCACGTAGTCTAAAGTTAATGCATCCATCACGTGCAGGCACCTTAATAAAGCACAGGCATTTCAGTTACGTACGCTCACCTCACTCACACGCAGACCCTAGGAGTAAAGAAAATATTGAAGTAGAAAATAAGATGAAAAGTAAAAACGTTTATTTGCATCCTTTTCAGTCAATGGTTTTTAAAACATCCAGTTTCTCTCTCTGTGCAGAATACATACATTGACGAGTGAGTCATTTTATACTAAATTCGTCGTATTCCAATGCAGACCAGGCTAAAAACAATGAATTATTAAATACAAATGCATAAAAAACTACAGCGTAATGAATAAGCTCCTACAATTTTTGCTTGATTTGCTAGACTTGGAACTTGTAACAAATGTGAACCGAAGCGAGACATAAAGAGGCAACTTATTCCATTAGCGTCCAATGCTGTTATATCTTGCATGTCAAGTTGCACTGCTCGTACTCTCAATGTCAAGTTGCACTGCTCGTAC
>VCRD01000628.1:2806-25879 GCA_006783055.1 Trinorchestia longiramus | reverse complement strand
AGCAGGTGAGCTGGACCAGCAGGTGAGCTGGACCAGCAGGTGAGCTGGACCAGCAGGTGAGCTGGACCAGCAGGTGAGCTGGACCAGCAGGTGAGCTGGATCAGCAGGCTGGTCGGTCGCTCCCTCGGTCGATGGTGCTCGAAGCAAGGCCAGTTGCAGCTGTGTGAGCACTGTGCTGTGAGAATACGCCGTGCCGACACCGTGGCCAATGCCTTACTTCAAATTACTGATGAAACCTAATACTTCTTATGTTTAAATTGACACTCGAGGTCCTGCCCGGCGTATACAAAGCTTGTCTTAACACTGTAACTGATCCAAAGCAGGGATTATAATTATTAGACACAACACACACACATTGGATTCCAAACCTCCAAGTATTATCACGCACTAATTTTAAGTTTCTAACTCCCAGGGCCAGCGTACGATGGAGATAAATGAGCATAACTGTAACTGAAATGCCTGTGCTTGAGTGAAGTGCGTGTTCGCATTAGCTGAATTGGCTCACGTGATTGGGGTGTTCGTGTTTGATTAATGCCTTTAGTATAGACGGCATGGCATTTGGGTATCAACCCAAGAATGGGCCAAACGGCTGGTTTTTATTGCTTTATTCTATTCTATTCAGCCACGAGCTACGATACTCTAGAAAAATAACGCCCATGGCGATTATTCCCTGAAGCGAAGTAGGGTTAAATGAGCATAAACTTTCATATACTAGTTTTCAACCCAATTTTATCACAAGAAATATGTGAACGTTTATCTCAGGGTAAAAATCTCAAAAACGCATCACTGTTTGTTGGAACGTTGCGCTCCGCCACAATGAATTATTTTCAAATATTTTCAACTTGAGACACACACACGAGATATCTGACGTACACATGAGGTATCTGACGTACACATGATATCTGACGAGTCTTCATTAATTTTCGACGAACCAGAAGCAAAAAATAAAAATGAGTAAGCTATGTACCACAGACTCTGGCAGTTTACCTGTCTGGGAGAGGAGTTCGTGAATCCTACCTAGTGCTGCAGGCAATGCTCGTTCGAAAACATGCCAAAGGATAATCTGTTTCAGTGCATGTCCTATAGGTTACATTCAAAATGTTCAAGGAATCTGTTTCATTAGACGTCCTACAGAACGCATTCAAAATGCTGAAAAAAAGGAATTTGACCTGCAACAAACTGTAAACAAGCTGAAAGGTTACCGGATGTTCTTTAGAAGTGGCTAGTGTGAAGCATTGACCGTACACGCCTGGCTGCCGACGACAGCGAGACGTGACTCGCGCTTGCATACCTCACTCAAGTTTGTGCTCTTCATGAGCCTTATGTGGACCTCATAATTAGCATGCGCCTCTATTTATTCAGTCACGGTTTCCTGTATGCACCTCTTGAATCAGTCATGGTTTTTTACATGCGCCTCAATTTGATCAGTCTCAGTTTGCTGTATGCACCTCTATTTAATCCTTCAGCCATAGTTTTCCGTAGTAAACCTTAAAAAAGCTTATTTCAACACACACACACACACACACACACACACACACACACACACAGAGTATTGTCGTATTCAATTAACACACACTGGAACACAGCACTGGAGTTAGAGCGACCACCACACACTGGAACACAGCACTGGAGTTAGAGCGACCACCTCACACTGGAACACAGCACTGGAGTTAGAGCGACTCAACTCAACAGACAGCAAGTCAAAATTAAGTTAGACCTAATAATTGAAGAACAAACTACCAGCAAGCAAACTTCAACTGTTGCTTTTGAAGTCCTTAAGTCAAGCTTGTGAGCAATTTTATTAACAAATAAAGCAGTGGTCTTCAAACTTTTATCCGCCGCGATCCCCTTTAAATGATTTTATTTTTTATGACCTCTTTAACTTTAGCAAAATAAAGAATAAAATATCAATATATAGCAACAAAATATAATGTTTATAAAGAAATCGGGTCTACTATTCATTATTTATCGTAAAAAATGATACATTTTATCCTGAAATAACATTATTACATAAATTCGATAAGTATGATCCTACATTTCGCAACCCCCTTTGAATGGTCGTGCGACCCGCCTGTGAGCCGCGCCTCAACACTGTGAAGAGCACTGAAATAAAGGACTGTGAAGTGCCGGCACGATGCTCACAGTTCACATGGACGGTATTCACTAAACCCTGCACCAGAAACTATTTACACCCAATAATTATTATTAGAGTCCAGACATAAAGGGTACCGTACAATAAGTGCGGAATTTTAGCACTACATATATTTCAATCACGTAATTTAACGTATTTTACTTAATGAACTCAAAATTATAACTAAATCTTCAATTACAAAAATGTGAATCTTAAACTCCATTTTCTTTAATACCAGGAAACCGCAATCCACAAATTTTCGAAGCGATGAGATTGTTCTCTTCAAGTAAGAGCATTCAACTTGAGAAATGAAAATACGCCAAGAAAGTTTGCCCGAGTCATTTAGTTCGATAATTAAGAATACAAATACCAGTGTTATCAACAATTTTTTTTCTCTTTCCAACAATAAAATGAAGTGTCACAAACTTCCCGTTTTTCTGACAGCCCCCTGTATTACACACGAAATCCATTACAAGCGAGACTGTTTTAATCGTTGAGTTGAGTGACGCACAAGACGCACGCGTAGGAGTAAGACACGTGAAACGCACGCGTAGGAGTAAGACACATGAGACGCACGCGTAGGAGTAAGACACATGAGACGCACGCGTAAGAGTAAGACACATGAGACGTGCGCGTGGGAGCGTAAGACGCAAGCGTGGGAGCGTAAGACGCAAGCGTGGGAGCGTAAGACGCAAGCGTGGGAGCGTAAGACACATGCGTAGGAGTAAAACGCATAAGACGCACGTGTCGGAGCGTAAGACGCACACGTAGGAGTGTAAAACGCACACGTAGGAGTGTAAAACGCATATGACGCACGCGTAGGAGTGTAAGAAGCATAAGACGCACGCGTAGGAGTGTGAGACGCATAAGACGCACGTGTAGGATTGTAAGACGCATAAGACGCTACCTGCTAAGCATCACATACCAGGCTAGTACTTTTTAGAACATAATACTCAAGACACAGCAACACTCACTATCCTTCACTCCAGTTCCAGTAAAGTAAGCCTGCAAGTGCAATGAACGAGATGGTTATGAGTTACAAAATTCCGATTCCAAAATGAGGAACAAACTCCGGACTCCGACACTAATTGACTGTGCGTGGCTCAGATGCAGTAAGTTGTGTGCTAACGCCACTGCAAGCTCATCTACTCATGGCAAGTAATATGTTCGAATTCACAAGGAGGTTAACGAGGAGACAGGCAATACAACTGAAGAGATCTCCGTGCTGAGGAAATGTAAGCGTGAATTTAGTCCATGAGAATAACTCCTTTAGAACAGGGTAAACATTTCAACTGATGTTATCTTACAGTAGGAATTCTACATAAAATGCGACGAAGTGAACAACGCATACTCTAATTATCTAACATTACTGCAGCTGTAGCTTCTTCCGTACGATTAAAATAAAAAATAGGCAGGAAAGCTCGATGTGAACCAGCATATCCTAGACGTTACTGTAATTAGTATCATAATATCAGAGAGTAATACTCAAAAGGAAAGCTTCACATTCAATTTTCATGCTTCGTTACAGGAGCGTATTTTCATGAGCGACGGTTCAAGGTACTATTAACAAAAGGAAACAATTCTTAGTCTTATATAAATATTTCATACACTAATCATAACAATCTTTTCCTGCAGTCATCGAAAAAATGCACCGTGCGATTACGTCAATTTAGCTCGGAGCAGAAAACTCCATTGCTGAAGTTGTGACAGACAACAACTTGAACAACTTGCAGCGCTGCAAAATACTACGTGAGCTCCTCTTCAACTACCAAAAAGTTTCCAGCTGACCATAATTCTTGAGGGAAAGACCTACGGAACATTCTTTGCAGTCATTGCACGGTTTGCAGATGTGTAATTTACATCAGTGGTGAGGTAGTCGGCAAACTTTGTGGAGGTCATATTTGTGACGGGCAGCTGGTCCTGTTGCTCGCTAGATAAGGGGAATCAATACATCCTCACGCTAGAGAGAGAAGGAGAGAGAACAGCTCCGAGTTATCGCGAGGTCTACGGCCAAGCGCCGCAGTGAAGTGACTGCAGAGCGTCACTATCCATGCTTTGGGCCACCTAATGATATTCCTACGAACGATGCAACACAAAGGATCAACGATGGACTATCAGCAATTCCCAGAAGCTGTACACTTAGCCAAAATAAGGCCCCTTCCAGTCTCAGATAATCTGAAAGAGAATCATGTGATAGGGCAGGAGAAACAGACCTAAAGCAGGGCGCGGCGCCGGAATTTGGTGATGCACCGCAATGCGTCTTGCTGAGTCCAGACCTGCACTACAAATGTTGTGCTCCGCGTCCGTATGCCAATTATTCTCGCATGAATACGAGGGAGCGAGGCAAGTGAACTCTAGGTGACACTGCAAAGTAGAGATGCAGAGGCAAGCAGTCATGTGTTTTGAAGGAAAAACCAGGAACTGAAATTTACCCTTTTAACGTATCAACCATATACATATTTAAAGCCGTTGTGTATTTATGCATACGTGTTTGATAGCACAGACTATAGAGAAGATGGCAAAAATTCGTATTTTTTTTAAATTTAGAACCCTAAAAGTTAAATGTGTATCACAAATATTTTTTATATTTTTAGTGAATGCATTTTAATAAATTATTGCATTGTGGATATAAAAAGTACCGGATTACAATAAAAACAATTTATTTTCGTAATTAGCCTTCTTCCCAATAAATATGAAAACACCTTTAATTTTAATGCTCTATCATGATAGTAACCACAATTCATTAAATTAAAAACAAGATTTTTTTCACGTATGTGCCAACTAGTATTTAATACACTTCAAATAAACTCATCTATTTGAACCGTACAAGACCTGTACGTGTTTTGACCGTTTAAACGACATCAATACGGCGTCATGCATCAGTTCAGCACCAAGTTTCGTCGTACGTACTTCTAGAAATTTCCGGCTGAATAAAAGCTTGTTTCAAGAAGTCGTACTACGGCCCCAGCCGATTCGTGAGGCTAAATAAAATTAAATTAAGGCCATATAAAATACACAGAAGCAAAATATGGCAAACGCTAGGCAAAATAAATAATGTAAAAGCTTCTCAGTACGTTACTCACAAATAGGTATATACAGTACGTTACTCACGATGAACAAATGACATCTCCTCGGACTAAAGATAAGAAAAGCAGTGAAAGTGACAACTTGTGAGCGAAAGCGCCGAGTTAAAGGTCGCTAAAAGTACCGTACAAAACCACCCCTGATTGCAGCTCAAGGAAATGGAGAGGTGGAGGGAGAGGTGAAGGAAGAGGTGGAGGGAGGAAGCGACCCGCTTTCCTACTCCCAGATTAGCCCCACACTTCTTCCGGAGCAGACACACCAAATCAAGAGGAGTCTCGGGAATGTGGCTCGCTGGTAATAGAGGCAGTAGGCTCTCGAGGTTCAGACCGAGCTTGCAGGGGAACTTCTTTAATTCTCATGAAAAACCTGTACACGCCACTAAGTCTGCCGCACGGTATAAATCGAGTATTTCTCAGAATTTGACGTCAAAACTAAGGGAGTGAAAGCTCCAAAAGACAACACACAACTATTACGAGTGTATCATTTCGTGGTGACATCTAGGCTGAGCCTAACAGGACCGATGCGCTAGACAACACAGCAAAAGCCGTCCCATGATTTCCTCATCATTGCTCAATTCCGGTCACAGCCGAGTGTAGCTTCAGAACACGGGCCTGATATACGTATACCCTTACCGTATCCCGTCCCTTGTCTACCTCTTCCTGTCCCTTGTCTACCTCATTCCACCCCATGCCTACTTTATTCCGTCGTATGTCTAGTTTATTTCGTTCGATGCAAACTTTATTCCGTCCCATGTTTACCTTATTCCGGCCCATGTCTACCTCATCCCGTCCCATCTGCCAAACGTAAGCTTAAGAATAGAACGTCAAAAAATAATTTGTCAGGCACTAAGAGGATCTTCGAGTCCAGCTCATTAGTGCGTTGTATAGAGCGCTAGACAATAGACAGGTTGAACGGCACGACGTGCATCCGTAAGTACAGACAGCAATATTTAACATTCAGATGGCGCTCCACCTATGGTGTCATATGTTGAATGAAACCTCGAACAAACTGAAATTAAAAATTATAATTTATAACGTGAAGTTTTGAATGCATCGATTTGCATCAAATTTAGTGACACAATCATTAGAAAAGAGTGTCGAATATACGCAAAAACTACACAGGCCATCAAGAGGGATAATTTGTAACTTGTACTGTTCAAAAGACTCCACTTGCACGAGACTCGGGAGACGCTGCCACGAATAAGATATACACGAGAAGTTCAAAAGTTTCCAACACAACTTGGTATCCGCGGGTACTGAGGTGTGCAGTTACTTGTTAGCAGATGGTGAAACTGGAGCTATGTTCGCTCGCATTTATAGAGTAAAGAAACTGGAGCAATGTTCACTCGCATTCATAGAGTAAAGAAACTGGAGCAATGTTCACTCGCATTCATAGAGTAAAGAAACTGGAGCAATGTTCACTCGCATTCATAGAGTAAAGAAACTGGAGCAATGTTCACTCGCATTCATAGAGTAAAGAAACTGGAGCAATGTTCACTCGCATTCATAGAGTAAAGAAGCACCATTCAACATAACATTTGTCCTAATGATCAAGTTGACTAGATGAAGCGTACACAACACGTGAACTGCAACGAATACAGTACAGCAATTACGTATGGCACGTTGCTAGAGAACTCTGTTAGGACTTCATTTGTTGCACCTTGCATGTAACAGAACACTACACAGCACCACACAGTGCAAACAACAAGCTGTAACCCGAGGAGTCGAAGAGAACTGGCGTCTAACGAGGCGACAGAACGGCTTTACTCGCAAAATATCTCCCTATCACAGGCTGTTCACGCGCCCTTAATGAAGTAACCGCACACCTTACACCGCAACTTCTATTCCGAGCAGGAAATGGAAGCTATACATTTGATCAACTTCATGTAATACGGTAATCTATATGTTTGACCAACATTATTATCCCATACTCTATACATTTGATCAACTTAATAATACACTATACGTTTGTTCAACTTTATAGTATACTATACCGTATACATTTGATCAACTTGATACCATACTATACTCTTTAAATTTGAAGACGGGTAGAGAAGAACAAGAAAAAATGAGTCATTAACTCTGAAATGGAAAATAAGCAGCATAATATTTGCGCTCGTATTTAGGAGTACTTTTCAGGAGCCGATCTTAAAAGAGCCGATATCAAGTCGACAGATAAAACCCAAACACGAGAGAGAAAAGTTTATATGCTTGTGCATATTCACAGGTTGAAATCATGCAATGAAAACAATGGACCTCATCAGCCCGGCCTACTGTGATGTGATAGCACCGTCGCCCTACCCTGCCGGGGACAGACTACAGAGTGATGTCTCCCGTACATCTCGTATGTTGCATTTATTTCCACCTACGCAACACATAAAAAGTAGATGCCGCCTAACGGGACAACACGTGCACACGATTGACGCAATCCCAGCACGGGATTCACCACGTACTATGCATGGGACTTGGATATCAACCCAAGAATAGGACAAACGGCTTGTTTCTATTGTCTTATTTCTATTCTACTATGATAATGAGCACACGGTCTCATTATCCAGCTAGCGCCTCGACGCCCGTCACACAAGGGGCTGTTGAAGGTGAAGTAGCGAGTGACAGAAGAGGGTCTAGTGGCGCATGTTCAAGCTGACCCTCTAAAAAAATCTCTTCGTTCATTGAATGCCCACTATTCGCAAATTTATTATTGTGGCATCACGTGTGATAATCCTTAATGACGGCAAACGTACTTCTTTTAATTACGTTCTTCAGACTTGTGTCGAGTAGCAAAACGCTCAAATAAAATAGAATATGAACATTGGTCACTGAACGAGTAAACATTTTTTTGGAACACCATACATAAAATTCAAGAATTTTTTCGTTCTGTAAAGAATTTCTTTCAAGAACACCACAGCTTCCGCCGCAAAAGGTAAGCACGCATACAATTAGCATTGCATCAAAGATTATAAAAAATAAAAGGTTCGTTTTTATGCTTCACCCCATAGCACTGTAATCCTGCACTGTGTTGTGGAGCTTGACGTTCAATTCTTACTTTAAAAAATGCATCAGCGCATTAAGATGCAATTTTAACTCCCGCTACTTTGCACAGAAGGTGCAGCAGCTGCAGACAAACACTGGAATGTCAACACCCCCAGAATGCATGATAAAAAAGTTTCTAATTAACAACGACCCAGAATGGCAACAGTAGATGAATCAAACGCGACTTCAAGTCAATTCGCACCCGTCTTAACACGTTGACTCCGAAGTGGTACGTATGTGTACCACTGAGGTTAGGTTCTGTAATTTTTTCAGACCCTTCTAGTGACTATGCGTACAAAGTGAAGTTTTACACCAATTAGGCAATCGGAGGCAACGTGTTAACCAACCAGTGGACCTGATTCAGTAGTAGTAGTATAAGGACTTGTCACTGTGTACACCGAAATCCATGTTTACACTAAATTAACCTGTTACGCGATTTTGACATCATACATATGTCTGTACGAGTTGCATTCTACCGGTAAATTACATCATATGATGTAGATGCACTACGGTATCACAGCGGCGTTAACATCATATGATGTTATAATAGTTATTAGTTCAATTAGCGTTGTCATTACTGTCATATTACTATCGTAACATGACAATATTATTCTCGAAAAAGCGGTTACCGTTAACAGGTTAATGCCTGATGCAGATTATCTCCATTGTGTACAAATACTGATGCCCAAATGTAACCTCAAATTCAACCCAGTATTCATACTCCGCCCATTTCTGTTCAGGACACTATTGAGGCGCACCACGTAACCTAGATACGCTAGATAGCTGACAGCACAGGCACACCCGCGAGATTGCGTCAAGTCTGTGGGGTCTGTAGATCAATTTGTAGCAGTCCTACTTTTATACGGGGCAATAGCAGTAATTCCGTCCCTAAACTAATTTAAATATATTATTTCATTATTATTATTATTGCTTGTTTAACCACCACGCCCACAATAAGAGCGATCTCAGCGGTGATGTGCGGTATTAAGAAGCATTCCTTGTTTGAATTTTGTGCCACACATCATTGAGGAATGAGAGTAGGAGAATCATGGTTCTAATCCGGTGCTCACACCACAAGTAGCTAAATGCAACGTCACATTCGTACTATGGTTATCCTTTCTGAGGGGAAAGTCGATCTTGAAATTTAGGGAGATTGGCAACTGAATGTTTAATTTCCATTTCGAGCGCAGCAGAAAATGAGTCGAGTAAACATCTTCACACGCAGAAATATTCAACGATCGATGTTCAATTTTAAGGAACTCGCTACGGTCAGTATGAGCAGACGACCGTGCACTCAAAATTGCCGATAACGACGTTCAAGCCCAGCAAATTGCCAATAAAGATAGCGGAGGTAAACAAGACTCCCGGTTCGATCGCTTTCTAATAAGGCGAAAGGTACCATAATTCTGGATATGAGAGAGGCAGCCGAAGTTGAGGCTCTGGAACTGTCTGGACCAGTGGGACTAAAAGAGACTTCATTCTCGAATATCCAACTATGTACAATTGAACTACCAATGCCATGACTGATCTAACGATCAAAATGATTCTCCCTTGGATTTCCTTTGACCAGGCGATGACTCCTAACAAATCTGACTGACAAAAGCGACAAGATTTCGTATCAATGAACTAGAGATAGCGGAGAGTACGCCAGACACGACAAATATTATAGCAAGCGTGCACTACTGCACTACAGAAGTTATCAGTATCACCAGAGGGAGAGAAACAATACCCACGGTCTACATGCACACACTACCAACACAATTAGCAAATAACCTCGTCCAGTCTACGATAGATCAACAGCTCGCAGGGAGCGCCAGTTATGCTGCAAGAAAATTCAATGATCTCGTGCCAAAGTTCATGCTTCGTTGATGAGGTTCCATGCACTCGTACAAAGTTATTTGGTAACACAAATAGCTAACCTCCTTCAGACTAAGGCTGTAAGAAGCTCTCGTATTTACATTTTTTAATCAACATTACGATTTATCCTTTGCAGGTGTACCCATTAAGCTCAAATCTGCTGCTGATGAGCTCATTTGCTACAATTAATGACACGATCATGGGCATGAAAGGAATAACTACACGTGGCTCCCAATTTTATTTGACCCAGCGCTGTAAGTTACAGTCGCCCTCAAATAAGATCAAATTAGCGAATGCGATCAAAGATCTGACACACACGGCTGCTTGCAGTCCACACAAAGCAATGCTCGTTCTGATGCACAATCCAATGCTTGTGCAGTGATTCTCATGTAAAACACTGATTAGTTCGAGACAACTTTTGTCCAAAAGAACTAAATTGTTTGAGGACAAACTCCTCTAAACACTGAATAGTTTGGGAACAACTTCCATTAAAAAGCTGAATAGTTTGGCGGTAGCTTCTTCTAAGAAATTTGAAGTTTGGGGACAGTGTCTTCTAAATAAAAGCGAAAAGGAACAGCTTCTAAAAAAAACTGCCACGATGCTGCGCTGCCAAGTGACCGTCGCTGGCATGCTAAATTTCTTGATTAAATTACCCTTGCAGCTCCCAAGATGCCAGTAGCGTTAGAAAAATAGCTTATAAAAAATTACTTCTTTTCATCGCTGAGCTAACAAGCTACTCGACTGTCCATCGCACCACGATCAGCATTTTATTAAAGATTTTGTCCTAGTTTTTTCCTAAAATAAACTTCCTAATTTTTTATTCGAATTTTTTCGTTAATATTAGCGGCGAGTTAAAAGTGTGCAGATAAACTTGAGCTGAGCACTTGAACTGGAAGGAAGAGCGACAGCGTAGGACTGGAGGCGGACACAAAAACAAGCAAGCGATGGATTTAGACACAAACATATTGTGAACACCACGATGAATACACAGTTCACCTTCAACAAAAATAAGCATATCCCCAGGTGAAAAAATTTTCAGTCGCACGAGTGTTTAGTTACAAAGAATTATGAAGTTTGCTACCTGATGTGCCCTCATTATTATCTAGTAGCTTGCAGGATGAAATCTTTGTTAGAAGGTTAAGTTGTTAGAAAAAGAACGTTCCCGAGAACGCCGCGCCAAGCTGAAAAGTCTTTAGACACAAACCCGAGAGCTGAGGTATCACGACGAAATGTAAAGGCATCTCTTCTGAGACTCGCCACTCTAAAATTCTGACCTTGAACGTTGCTCATCAACCAAGCTTTTTCCCTAAAACTACGCAAGATAAAGTTTTAAACCAGGAAAAGCACATTGAAAAACACTTTCTAGCAACTGCTGAGTGCATAAAAGCCTTGAAGATGAACGGAGAGGCACTAGACCTCGTAATAAAGTAATAGGCTGAAGGCAACTCGACTAGAAATCACAGCCTCACACCGGTCTCATCACAGGTTAAAATCCGCCATTACGAGCAGGCAGCCTACCTTGTGTGATGGTCCATCTGAGACGCAGGCAGCCTACCTTGTGTGATGGTCCATCTGAGACGCAGGCAGCCTACCTTGTGTGATGGTCCATCTGAGATGCAGGCAGCCTACCTTGTGTGATGGTCCATCTGAGACGCAGGCAGCGGTGAGTGTGGCGGTGATGGACAAGCGGTACACCGCACAGAGGTACGATGCAAGGCACAGATGTACGGTGCAAGACACAGATGTACGGTACAAGACACAGATGTACGGTACAAGGCACAGAGGTACGGTACAAGACACAGAGGTACGGTACAAGGCACAAGGTACGGTACACGGCACAAGGTACGGTACAAGGCACAGAGGTACAGTGTCCAGTGTACCATGACTAAACTCACATCAATGCAGACACTCGTTTTTGTCACCAATCAATTCCATGCAGTATAATATCATTTAAAATAACAGGAGAGGTCATTGTGCAACTACACGATGTAACCTTCAACACGTTTTATGCAGTGTATCACTAATATCTTAATTTAAAATAACAGGAGGGGTCATTGTATAACTACAGAACACAATCCACATTCTCACCAAGTAGTGCAAGTGACTACAAAATTAAATTCCAAGTCCACAGCGTAATAATTTTTTTTTTGCCTTGCTCGTTTCACAATTCTGAGAAAATGAAAAATTTGTGCAGCTAACACACCAAGGATGCAGGCTCTACAGATGGTTCGATGATGAAATTTCATTCTGTAACCACATATGCAGCAAAAGATCACAAACGAAAAAAAGGACAACCACGAACGCAGAAAAGGATGACCACGCAGCGTTGATTATGAAAGAAAACAATGAATTACCTGCAACGCGCGAGTAACGTTTGCGCAGGAATTTGCTGTTTTGAGTCAGAAATCAAGAGCGGGGAAGCTGAATCCTCGCTGAACACGCTCCTTCAGATACTGTAAATGGCATCCCATCCTGAACTCCAAGCTAATCCACATCGATAACTACACTATCGAATTTGTCATACCCGCTAACATTTCGCTCTCACTGTTCATAAGCGAAGTTTCTTCTTATTGGTATATACTGTTCAGGTGTATTCGTACCTACAAACCCAAACCTCTTGATCCAAAGGTTCGATAGATCTTTTCAATTTTACTAGGAGTGATCTATATTCAGGTTACTTCTCATTGGAAGTTCACTTTTGCGTGTTCAGATAGTGGGGTGTCTATAAAGGTGATATGATGCAGCCAAAGTAGAGGAACATAAACAGCATTGTATGATTAGTAGTAATATGGTCACAAATAGCAATAATGTAGAGAAGAACTCATAAAATAATTTTACCCAAAACTCCTATTTCGATTTCGAAACATAAACTTCAAATTGAGCACCAACGAAGTCCTGCAGTTTTTGTAGGATGCCAGAACACGGTGCAAATTAATAAAAACTCTTGCTTCAAACGCCGATGTTTGTCTAGTCGTGAGCGGCAGTGTGAAAATCACAAGTTTTCTGGAGTGAGTTGCAGTTTCCGCTAAACTAAACATCAGTTTACGCTGAAATTAACGTCAGTTTGCGCTGAAGTTGACATCAGTTTGCACTGAAGTCGACGCCAGTTTTCGCTGAAGTTTATATAAGTTTAAGCAGAAGTTCATATAAGTTTACGCAGAAGTTACAGAAATGCCCTCGCCTGTCCTCCACCGCCGGACATCAGCACTGAACTTGACTAGCACTGCAGTCAGTGAAGCTCGCTTTAAAGATGACAACGAAAAGGCCTTCCATTAGTTCGAAGGTGGAAGCGATGGAGAAAAAACCTTACATTAGTTCGGAGGTGGAAATAATGAACACAAGCCTCGTACTAGCTAGAAGGTGGAACACGAAGATGAAGAGATCCTCTACTAGGCCAGCGTCGTGCACTTAAAATAGAGTGGTTCTCTTTCTTTCCAGAAATGTAAGGAGTCTCAGGATTTTCAAATGTTTGTTTTGAGGTAAAAACATGTCTAAATTATTAAACCATCGGAAAATTATTATTTATTTATTTAATATCTAACAGACTGAAAGCTTCTATAGATTTACATTTGAAGTAACCATCACAGTTGAATAACTGTCTAATCACAATAATAATTCTGATAGTTTTTGACCTCAAAACGAACATTTGAAAACTCTAAGACCCTGCAAATTTACGAAAAAAATAAGGACGATGCTAATCTACAAGCATGGCAGTATTGACACAACGTTAGAAAAGAATAAGTCAAACATAGAAGGGCACGTTCTTCTAATTTCACAATCTTGCAAAATTGTTCTTGTTCATTGCGAATTAAAATTTTCAAAATAGCGCTTACCATTTTATGAAAAATAAAATCCAACTATAAAATACTACGTTTCCATGTTACAAACATGATCCTCAGGTTGAAATATACACTAGAAATTACAGTCACATTGACTAAATCCATACCAAGTACAAACTTATATGTAACTGATACGGAAGCCGTACAAAAACCTTAAGGAACAAGTAGCCCATAGTAAAATATTCGCTTCTTTAAACTTTAAAATTCGCTTCTTTAAACACAATAAATAGTTACAAGGTATATAAAATACCATGATCTCATCGGTAATTTTTTGAAAACATATCAATATCTTCGGGGACATGGACCACCTGGCACACGAAGTGAGCACACATATTTACTGAACGTAGTAAACACAGAAAGATAAGTAAAGAAACATTCCGATTGTTAGGCATATTTTTATTACCCAACGAAAAAAAAATTTTGGCGGATATTCTTTCCTTACAGTACCTCGCAAATAGCTCATTTTTATTCCAAGATATCGTACATTTTCATCAGCCATTGTTTGAGCTGAGGAACATCCTGCTACTGACAGCTGAGTTTCTGGCACCTGCAGCAGCTCGCCACCACTGAACCCGTGAACGAAAGAAAATAATGAACAATCACAAAGAAAACCAAAAACGAAAAAACCTTGTGAAGGACGTAAGAAAGGAGGAAATAAATCACGAATTCTCATCCTGTGTCATGCACAGTCCACTTCTACAGTGGTTGTAAGCAATGCTTGATCATATTCATATTTTTCTTTATATACAAGGTGTCCCAAAAAAACGATATCCAATTTTTAGGGGCTGTAATTCATAAACTATTAAACTTGCAAAATATTGGAAAGTCCCATTGTGTTTCTTAACATTTGTTATATCTCTGTACAAAATTTCAGAAGAATTGATCCAACCGTTTTCTTGAAGCAGTATTTTTAGTGACCGATACTGAAATCCTGTTTGCACACTTTTGTTAAACTTCGAATTTTATGATATTAAACCCATGTTTTTAATAACTTTCAACCGTTTATTAAATGGAAAATGCCACTAAAATAAAAAACAATCGAAATGTTCCTCATACTGTTCGTTTCCTTCGGTGTGTCCTCCGTTTTTCCAATACACAGTTGCATTCCCCTCCTCATTCTCCCCAACACTCTTCTAACAAGAGCATCATCTCCTTGCAGCAAATTGGCCTCATTTTCAATTCTTTGCTTGAGTTCGTCGGTATCGCACAGTGAGAGCTATAAACCTTACTCATTAGATGTCCCCAAAGGAAGAAATCACACGCCGTCAAATCAGGCGATCTGGGGGGCCACTCAATACGATGATTCAAGGCGATAATGCGATTGACGAATAGCTCATTCAGTTTTTCCCTTACGGCAAGAGTTTATGCGCTGGAGCACCGTCCTGAATCCACCAGGTTCAATTGATTCTGTTTCCATGTGTTTCTCGAAGTCTTGGAACGATCCTGTTATTTATTAGATTAAGGTATTAAACTCCATATAAGTTATTGTTGTAAAAATAAGGACTGATGCCATGTCCATAGCCACAAAGTCCCATCCACACAGACACTTTCTCTCTCGAAATTCCTACGTCAAAGTTGAAATTAGGAAGTTGGTTTTTCGGTGCATATGTGCGAGCGTTGTGATTATTTACTTTGCCATTCAAATGGAAAGCGGCCTCATCTCCAACCACTCTGTCGTCCACAAACCGAACATTTCTTTGCAAAAACCATTGAGCCAAATTCAGCCGCCGAGGAAGATCGATATCGAGGAATTTGTTCCGCACATGCATCTTGTAAGGATGCCACTTCAAATCCAAAGTTATCATTCTGTTGAATATAGATTTAGTAACATCTAATCCACTTTTTCTTGCAGAGATTTGCGGATTTTCTGTAAGTGCTTCTTGAACAATTCGAACATTTTCTACTGATCGCCCCGTTTTTTTCCGTCCTGACCGACCTTTGTTGAGATTCAGGCTTATTCCTTCGGTTCTGTACCTAGGAACATTTCTTCAAATAGTCATCTTTGTTGGAGACTGTCTTTCAGGAAAATGCTCTTGAAATGATTGAATGACCTGTTGGAAACTTTTCGCTTGAAAATACTTCAACGATGAATGTTCTTTGTTCTTTTGTGAGCTGCATAATGGGGAGGCTCTTCGATCGGTAAAAATATTGAATAGTTTAAGATCACGCTTCGTAATTCACGTACGCTTCACGTAATTCAACTTACGAGTTGAAGCCGTATCAATGATACCAGAGCATAAGAAAACAAAATGCGACTTTCCAATTTTTTGTAAGTTCAATAGTTTCTGAATTACAGCCCTTGAAATTTGGGTACATTTTTTTTAGACACCCTGTACTAGCTTTTACGAGATGTAGAGTAATGCCACAACCTCCTCCCTCTCCCCCTCCTCCCGACACAGTACTCTGAGCTATTCCATCTGCGTTGCCTCAAACTTTTATATGAAAGAGTTCACATTTACAAGACTTACAACACGTGGGAACCACGAAAACGGTGATGAGACCGAATAAGGTTTCACTATAAGTAAACGATTCCAGAAATCTACCAATCATGCGGTACGAATGATAAATTTCGTAAAATACTTCCCAGAAATCTCTGTAAAGGCACTATATGGGAAAGTCTTTAGTAGGTAATAAACGCAAACGACAACTATTACTCGTCAACCAGACTATTCAACTGTGTTCACACATTTACGAGGATGGCACATGCCTAAACTTTTTCTTACATTAATATTACTGTTCTTAGGGAGCAATTGTATTTATCATTATATAGAATGAATATCATTAAATATATTTATTAAACACTAACTTTGTGGCCCTTCTCTCATTCTTCATCAAGGAGGGTATTGGTATCACTGATATAAAATATATTATCTGAAAGGTTCAAAAGAAAAGACTCGTAAGTGCGGTAATCCCTAAAATAAATTCTTTCTCCATTCTTCATGATGGTCAATAAATTGTGGACAACTCGGGCCAAGTCTTTCGGAAAGAACAGAAATTGACGCTCGCAAAAAAATAAGCATAGAAAATGCGTAATACACTAACGCAAATCTCAAACGACTGACGTCCTTCAAATGTCACTGGTTGCGGCGCACAAACGTCAGGCTAATCACGTTGCATTGAAACGTTTCGACAGAAAAACGTTGATGGGCGGTAACGTTTGCGTGGCCAAGAAAGTTTTCCTCGCAGAACGTTTTGACCTAAAAACGTTGATGAGCAGTAACGATTGCGTCGTCTGGTTTCGCAGCGAACATTTCCTGCGTAACACGACACGACGTCCGTGTGATACGGAGACCGCCCCTTTAAACGGTCGATGTGTATGTCCAGGTTTGGTGGGGGCACAAGCATCAGTCGGAACACCACAGCTCCCGTCGCATATGCTAGAGATTAATGTATAATCCTCTACGCTCTGTTGTGATGGGTTTCGCGATGCTCGATCTCTGGCCTTGAACGAGGTTAATATAGCCTTACATTAGTTGAATACAACCTTAAATGAGCTACATACAGCCTTAAATGAGGTCCATACAGCCTTAAATCAGGTTTGTAGAGCCTTCAATCAGGTTAATACTACCTTAAAAGAGGCTAAGACAGCCTTAAATGAGCTCCATACAACCTTAAATGAGCTCCATACAACCTTAAATGAGCTCCATACAGCCTTAAATGAGCTTCATACAGCCTTAAATGAGCTCCATACAACCTTAAATGAGCTCCATACAACCTTAAATGAGCTCCATACAACCTTAAATGAGCTCCATACAGCCTTAAATGAGCTTCATACAGCCTTAAATGAGCTCCATACAACCTTAAATGAGCTCCATGCAACCTTAAATGAGCTCCATGCAACCTTAAATGAGCTCCATATAATTTTAAATGAGGTCCATATAATTTTAAATGAGGTCCATATAATTTTAAATGAGGTCCATACAATTTTAAATGAGGTCCATACAACCTTAAATGAGGTCCATACAACCTTAAATGATGTCCATACAACCTTAAATAATGTCCATACAATCTTAAATGAGGTCCATACAATCTTAAATGAGGTCCATACAATCTTAGAGCCTTCAATCAGGTTAATACTGCCCTAAAAGAGGCTAATATAACTTTAAATGAGGTTCGTAAAATCTTACAAGTTCTCGTGGAATAAAAGTTTCTACGAGGAAAAGAATTCTGTATCTGCGCTACTAGTAGCTAGACTAGTAACATTTAAGATAGCTCTCTAGTGTCTCTCCTCTTCTTATACAATTTGATAACTTTAAATATTATCGATTACACGCACTTAACCCTTTCATACATGACGTTACATATATGTTACACTTCAGTAAAATTCGTTATATTTAAACTGTACGCATTTCTGAACACATACAAACACGTTTACTTGCAGTCAGAACTGCCTGGAGGCAATGCGCATCAGTGGATCGTAATATGCCGACTGTCTTAAGAGTTGTCTATTTATCAATAAAATATGTTCAAACATTTCTTCAAGTCTATTTTCAAAATTCATGTAAGAAAGGGTTAAGAGTAAATAGACTCAATTAATGACTTGGGGTGAAATTTAACAAGAGACATTTACAACAGACACCAAAGCATGTCAAGTCTTGATACATATATTATAACCCATACCGAGTCATACATTTTCGAGTCGTGACAGTTCACACCACACTCCATGTGACAAGAACCACAGCTAAACATTGAGGAAATTTCCCACACACAATCATCCCGTACAGCCATCCTCACATCTGTGGCAACTCAGAACTCTAGACTAGAGGATAGCATCCTCAAAGCTGAGACACTCGAGGTTTTTTATAACGCGATTAATAACACATGCCTCTCGAGCGGAGAGTGGCGGTCAGAAATGCATGCTATGTCTATGGGTTTGATTTCATCGCTAATTCCAGATAAATATCCATAACTGGTAGAGAAAAAGTGAAAGCTACCAGTTTTCCACCCCAGTACTTCTATTCTGTTAAGCCCATGCGAAGGTATCCCTGTGAAGATGCAAACGAGTATATTTTTAAATCAAACAAGAGCTACCGGTACGAAGATGTCACTCCTAAAAAGCAGAAAACTGCATCTTCAAAATTAAACCAAATCTAAATTGTCTTGTGTACTACAGCTTGTCTAGTGTTCGAGTGAGCACTTACACCAATAGTAGTAAAACTCGGGAAATAGCGCGATACTACTTAGTACAGCAAAGTAGTTCAACATATGTTCCAAAATTGTATAGAGGCTCAACACTCGCATCTTCATCCCTCGCCTCGACAGCAGCGGAGCAGGAAAGACTCTCTTTCAGTGTTTTGACAGCCTACCCAAATAAAAGATTTTTTTAAATTTTCCAACGTAGTGTTGTGACCGCACTAGACTTGAGTATCAGATCAGAACCTCAGCAAATGCGATACAATGAAACCAAGTGTGCTGAAGGTGTTCAGAGAGCGAGGTGTGGGGCACTGCAGGAGGAAGGTGTCGGGCATTGCAGGAGGGAGGCGTCGGGCACTGCAGGAGGGAGGTGTCAGGCACTGCAGGAGGGAGGCGTCAGGCCCTGCAGGAGGGAGGTGTCGGGCACTGCAGGAGGGAGGTGTCGGGCACTGCAGGAGGGAGGTGTCGGGCAGCTCCCCGTTGCTGAATAAAAGGTTAACTTGCCTCAATACAAAGGACGGCTTATAGTCATGTAATAGAGCTCCAATCACAATTGCAGCACTGATATACACAGCACAGGAGTGCGTGCAGTACGACAGAATATAATATGGCAACAGGAACGAGCGAACTCAGCCAATTTTACGCGGCTACCAAAGTCTCATGCCGTCTGAAGTTAATCCTTTCAGTACCAAATTAATTGGGAAGATTTACAGAACTGCCACGCATGTATTCTTGGTACATGGGTTCACATTAGTTATCAATAAATTTTTGGTGACCCTCCGACCCCCCTCACCCCCCAAATGCGGTGGGACATATATGTACCGCTGGTACTGAAAGGGTTAAGCAAGCGAACACTTAAAGCAAGCAGGAGACGAGAATTTATACTGGGACATATATGTACCGCTGGTACTGAAAGGGTTAACGCGTTGACTCCTAAGTGGTACGTATGTGTACCACTTAGGTTAGGTTCTGTAATTTTTTCAGATCCTTCTAGTGACTATGCGTACAAAGTGAAGATTTACACGGGCCAGGCAATCGGATTGCAACGTGTTAAGGCACTAGTCACGCACAGACACTACAATCCATCACAGCCACTAGGAGTAAAGAAGGAGAGGATGATGGGTAACAATGTACAGTCAGTTCAGAAGACATAGAAAAAGTTTGATTGCTTCTATCTTGAAGACTTTCACGCGTTTGGTTGAAATATTTCCGAGCACATAAAATTATGGTACAAAACGTTCAACTTTTGACGTTGGTCAGAAACACTTTATGCAAAATGAAAATAATGTCTAAAAAATTTTAACTCACACACTATACTCTTAATGTTATATATTGTGAATAAAGTTCAACAAAAAATATAAAGAATTAATTTTCCGAATGCTTTCCGGAACACTCATGCCGGAATGTTTTCCTGACTAAGCACCAACAGTTTCCGACCAGAATGAGTGCAATATAATGCCTTTCACGACGCATTTCTGGAGAACGAGTTTGCAGCGTCAGCACGACACGATGTAGGAATGCAGAACCACTGCTGTCGTGGCGCTAATTGTTAGCTTCATTGTTTGCACTGAAGTTTGTTTAGTGTTGCACATGTGACTTTATTCAAAAACGTGTCTGATCAAAATGCAAGTTCCTACGTGACTTTATTCAAAGACTTGTCTGGTCAAAATGCAAGTTGCACGTGTAACTTTATTTGAAGACGTGTATGATCAAAATGCAAGTTTGCATGTGACTTTATTCACAGACTTGTCTGACCAAAATCCAAGCTCAAATTGTTAAGCTTAATGTACCGTCCATTTAGAATAGAATAAACGAATTCCATGCGGCAAAATTAAGAGGATTGTGAGGGATTCCATTAATTCGAGTTCACTGCCGACACACACGGACTAAAACGCTTCTACACAAGCTTTGAATAGAAAAAATTATCTTGTCAAATCCACACCTCGTATGACAACTGCGGACAGCGGAGATTACTTCATTCCGACGACCGACAAGACTTCAAAAACGACGACAAAACAGAGGTCTGTTATTCCTCGATAGAATAACACCTTGTCACTCAATAGCAATTTGCCAGCTCTACGCTCACAATCCCCTCTGGTCCCCTGGATCATTGAGAACGCAATTTTGCAAAGAGCGCATTTAGAAGACTAGCAACAAAGCAGACTGTTTGGAAGACTCGCAACAAAGCATTAGACTTTGGAAGACTCGCAACAAAGCATTAGACTGTTTGGAAGACTCGCAACAAAGCATTAGACTGTTTGGAAGACTCGCAACGCATTAGTCTGTTTGGAAGACTCGCAACAAAACATTAGACTGTTTGGAAGACTCACAACAAAACATTAGACTGTTTGGAAGGCTCACAACAAAGCATTGGTCTGTTTAGTCTCCGGAGCTCTAATACAAACAAGGCTTCGACCTAAGCCGTCCCAGCGCCCTGATCCAGTTAGCTCCACAGCCCACATAAGCTGCCGTCCAGTACATTCAACAAACAACTAAATAACTTTTAGAAACAACAGACACAAGACCTACGCAGAATTATTATGTTTACCTCATAATTTTAGATTGGTCAAAGTAGGATCAGAACAAACAGACTAGCGAAGTGGTTAGATTTAGCAATTCATGCTCATCAACTGTGTAATTTTTCAGTGAAATGATGAAACATTAGTGAAGTCTGTTAATTATTGAACTCAAAATGATAGTTCTATCAGTTCATAGTAAATTTATACTCAGAATTGCAAAAAACACATAACAATTAAACGCGTAATTGTAGCCGTGAAACTGGAAGCTAACTTTATCTCAACTTAACAAAAAAGTTGAAAAAAATCCGCTCCTTAGCACAACGAGCCTGAAAAACATCGTCCTGCAGCTGCAGCGACTTGAAAACAAGTAACTGCTTTCATTTAAATGAGGAGTTAAGACAACACAGAAACAAAATTAAGGGAAAACAACAGAAAAAAAAATCTGCAGCATACGGAAGCGGTGGTAATGCGGACGAAGAATGTGAAGAGCTGCAGTAACTCCGTACATTAAGCTTGTGTCGTCCAGTTCCCTCCCAACTCATTGGCAGCGAGACGCTCAGACACGAGCGGTGTGAAACCATTTTCAGCGCAGAGGCCTCGAAGATGTAAACATGATGAAGTTTTTTATGAATTGCAGGATTAGGCACTCAAATTGCCGCTGTTAGAAAATGTATCCACGTACTAAAATTTAGCCTCTGAATTAAGTGACAAAGAAGGCGTTCGTTGCACTAATAACACAGTATTAATACTAGAGCAACACAATACTCTGACCCCTGAGTAATGTGTTACTGTGAGGCACTGGAATGTTAATGAAATCACACACGCACTGAACTTATGAACACAACACACACACACACGCACTCAACTTATGAACATAACACACGCACTGAACTGATTAACACAATACACACGCACTCAACTGATGAACACAACACACCTGATATCACTTCCTGTCCTACACCGCACAACAGAGGTGGTAGCGGGGCACATTCTACGCCAGCTAGGGTACAGGCAGGGCTACAGGCGGTAGGGTACCGGCAAACACACGATTACCGTCGTATAGTTCCAGTTCTTATCTCAGCTAATAAGTCAGCAAAAAAATCCAGCGCACAACTCAGCCAAAAAAAAACTAACTCATAACTAAACCAAGAAATCAGCAATCGCATCCAAAAAGTTACAATTCGGCAAAAAAAAAATCGCAGTATCGAGTAGCGGCGTGCCACAAACCGCTCGTCCTCCCATTGCTTTGTTGAAGCCAATAATTCCTGCAGGACTGAGCATCAACTGTGAGTCCTTGTGTGAGTAGCGAGTGTCGCTCCAGACGTCCTTTGTGTTGGAAGAGTGCTTTGTGTAATCCTTGATTGCATAATTGTGCAGACACGAGAAGTATGATGAATGTGTTCAAGCAAGAGACCTGCAGTGTGGGTAATGTGTTCAAGCAAGAGACCTGCAGTGTGGGTAATGTGTTCAAGCAAGAG